>LPNX010862517.1:42281-68024 GCA_001517045.1 Pseudotsuga menziesii
AAAAAATAGAATATGGTAGCCCGACTACTATATATGTGATAACAAGCACTCTCTATCGGAGAGGTTTTGCTTTTTTTCTTAGATTAGATTTCATGTTTTCATATAAATTGATAAATAAAAAGAACATAAAATATCTTGATTCTCACCGAAAGGTGGATCAAGAGTGCTCTTTGTTAGAGAGTTCATTGTTCAATTTTCATTTCATTTACTTTATCACTTTTTACTATTTTCATAAATATCTTGAATCTCACCATAAGGCAAATCAAAAGTGCTCTCTATCGGAGATTTTTTCGATGGTTCTTGTTCACAACATTTAATAAAATTGGAATTTACATTTACTACACTGTGTATGCTCTAACCACTTGTGGGATACCTAAATGCAGTTGTAGATTCATTAAATATTCACATTTTAATCCACTTCAACCATAAATAAAACATTCTCACAAGAAAACCAACGAAAATCTGGTGTTGATCACTAATAATCGAAAGTGCGAAGATTATGCCTAGGAACGCTGGATCCACTATGCCGACACCTTGAAAGCATAGTTATCCTACATCCTTGTTGGTGTAGTGTTGAACACTGCTTTAGAGACTCTGGACAACCCACATGTTCTTGTATGGAACCACTTAGACTATAATCCAGACATATCTCCAATACCGAAACATATATCTTGGAGATCCATTTCCCTTTTAATAATCAACTTCACCCCTAAAATTTACAATAAAATTCACCAAGAACACTTCCAAAACATTCTCAAGCACACCCAAGATTTGTATCAAGCATCCCAAGCACTACATTGACTCCATTTGGCATTGATCTTATCAATTATTTATTTTCTTATTATCTCTATGGAGCACTTGTTTTATCTATTTAATTCATATCATGCTATGGATGTGTTATCACATATTTAGTAGCTAGGCTACTATATTCTATTTTTCAGATTATAGTACATTGTTCCGCTAGTTCCCCTCCATATGAGCTGTTGAGATGAGCATCTATGATGGATCGTGATTTCATTGATGGACTATAGTACTGTCCCGTGCCATGCCTAAGTCTCAGGACACTCAGATTTGAGGACTGATGTAGTCATTTTAGCCATTTGCAGAGCAGTTATTAGTGCCCAGAGTTGTATCAATGCTTTATCATTGGACAGATGTTGGTTCAGATGGATTATTTACATGTTTATGACTCAACTTGTATTATCTTGTGTTATGGTTATCATTGCTCTTATACTCATTCTTGTGACATGTATTAGCATTTAGCGTCATGATCTAGCGGTCATATAAATATGTGGACTTGGATGTATTGATGTCCCTACTCAGACCTAGAATTTCTTGATATATACTCATTGGTTTCACCCTCCTTAGGGAGAATAGAGGTATTCATTCTCACCATACTTTGGCTTGATAGCGTTTGTTTCATTATTTGTTGTCTCCACCCATCCATTACCTTCTGGTTATGTTTCTTACCCGACCTACTATTTTGACTTGTGGCATGGAGACCCTTTCCTCACTAGATCCTCTATGATTGGATAAGCTTCCCTGCTTATTTTTGTTTCAGCTCTGAGTTACCTAGGTTGTGTTGGCTAAACCTGAAACAAGTAGCCCTGCCATCAATAGAATGTATTTGGAAATGAATATCTTATGAAAAAATCACATTCATGAAAAGTATTGTTTTTAAACATACATGAATGCAAGGCAAGCCTAATGAAATTGGATTTGAAGTGCAATGAAATGAATATCTTAGAACATTCATGAAAATTAGTGTTTTTCAACATACATGAATGCATAAAGCCTTAAATAATAAAAAAATCCATGAAATAAATACACAGACGAAGGATATGAAAATTCAAAGGCCCAAACTCCAAAATATAACCAAACATAGTACTTTCTACCCATAAATCAACAGCCCTAGTTAAGGGTGAGTTTAACTGATTCATTCGGATCATATCTCTTGTAGTCCACACCACAATTTTCCTCTATATGTTGCAATACGCAAATTATTCTGCAAGTCATCGCAAACACCTTGCTAAGTTTACTAGAATCTCAACCCACAAAACTTTGTATTGATCTAGAAGTGGTCCTCCATATAAAATATATTTTCAGAACTTCATTACTTACGACCCTCATAGTTTATCCTACTGGGTTGCGAAATCATCGATTTTCATTTCTCACCAATCTTGGATTTGACTTGTTAGCACCAGTTCAGCCATACAGTTAACCAAGTCCTATTATAAACTAGGTTCTAGAAACATAACCATTTTGCATAATGGAGACTAGGTTTCTTGTGCATGGACCAACAAAGGGGCTTTGTTGTAGTCCAGTGTGATGTCATTTTCAATCTCCTTAAGGTGAAAGGTTTCCCCTAAAGAACACCCACGACCGATGTAGATTGGGGGGTTATTTAACTATATGGTTGTGATGAGGTTTTATAGCAATGAAAATTACAATAACATTCATCATACCACAACAAAACTTAAACATATTCACCATTCATCCATCAAAATAAGATGCTAAATAAAAAGTAAATATAACACAGACATGCCTAACGCGAAAATTAAAGGGGGCTAACCAATATCCTTAATTATATTAAAATATCTTCATTACAACAACAATATCACATCATTATCCTTACATTCATTGCAAAATCACCTATCGCGAGATACATATTCATATTATGTAACCCAAAATCCTATTACATAACCCATGACACTGATCCATTGTTCTCTATATGCACATGGATCTTCTGACACTAATCCATTGTTCTCTATATGCACATGGATCTTCTGATGTTCAGATCTTCTTGGCTTAGATACTCATGCTCCTATTATCCTTTCCCTAGGTCTCTCTACTCCCATTCATCTCTCGCTTCCCATTATACTTGCGACACGGGTCCAAAACAGGTCCAAATGGTTGCGGTTGTTACCTTTCTTCTGCAACTACTAGTACTTTTCACTACTTCCAGCAGTCTTCCAAGACTTCCTTCCTTTGCATAGTTACCTTCCTTTGACTTCTTTTCTTCCAATTCCTTTTTGTTCTACTTCAAGAATGAAGAAACCAACACATATCAACCTCCATACCACCATGAGAGGACAAAATCTAGTGAACAAGGAACTTTTTAACAACATGGCCTACATCCATATTTTGATATAGGAATAGGGAATAGTTATGGATCTACTTGGCATTAACAGAATAGTAGTCATGGGGCATGATAATTGCATGCATCACCATCATCATCAATTAAGATCACATGTGGATGGTTGGATACTTAAGTAGCGTGCAAGTTGTTTGTAGATCTTAAGAAGTCATACCACTTGGTCTCATCTTTTTCTTCGAGGGTGAAGAATTTTAAAGGATGTGAACATGTTATGTATTTATCACACTGTATATTTCTCCATTTATTTATGATTACAGGTAAGTGTTGATAGAAACACTTTTCAAAGGGAGGTATACTGTTATGATCCCCCTTAGCGATGCAACAAGGGACCACTAAAGTTAATGTTAAGATATGTATCATGGCCAGTTAATGTAATGTGTACTAGTCATTAACAATGGTCAAGATGTCTATTATTAAATAAGTTCCACTACATTAGTCACTAAATAAACTCCACTAATGTTGGATCATGGTTAGGGTATCTAAGAGCTATAAATAAAAAGAGAGTCCCCCTTATGAAAGGAATAAACTATTATTCTATCAATCTCATTTGGAGAATATATGATATGATCTTACCTTAAATATTACTGTATGGTGTATCCCTACCTTAAGAGTATTTTTTATTTAATGAAAGTTTGTATATATTCAAGTACTAAAGGTTCTCACAACAAATGAAATAATGAAAAAATTATATTTTAGTCCATCACCCAAAGAAGAATGTTTTATCATACGTCTATATCTTAAATACATACACTTGGAACACCTCTCACCTTAAAGAACATTATTAGAAATGAAAAGAACGATACATTATGTTGTTGTGCCACATGTTGAGCATAAAGAGTAGTTCCATTAACTAGAGTTTATATTTCCTCCACTTCTAGAGATAGAGTACAATGGCATTGAAAAACAAGGGATAAGAGATTATCATCAAACACTTATCTTGCTCAATTAAAGCATTGATTCCACTAAAATACCCTAGTTAAGATTGAAATGGATTGGGCATGGAATCAACAACATTAAGATGAATAACATTCAAAGTATACCAACTTCCTAAAATGGGAGCAATATGGACTAGATCCACTATAATTGTTGAAGAAATATGGAGGGGTACCAATAGAGGCCAAAGAAAGACTCTCAAGCAACATCAAGTCATCCATAAATAGTTATGAATTTCTCTTAGGATATGAAGAAAAAATACGAGGATGCATTGAGACAAGTGGTCCCAGCTAGAGCCTAATCTAAACTGACCCTTAGTACCCATATGAAGATGCCATATAAGATCAAATATATGTGAAATAAACCAACAAGAAATACCAAATAGACACTATGTAGTAGGAAAAAAATCCCTACAACCAATCAACATCTCTAGAATGCCACCAAAAACAAGCTAACACATGCTAAAAGCATAATTTACAACAAGAGAATCATGTAGTATCTAAGTTATCCACAATAAGGATATGGTATAATGGATATAAAGGATCATAATTATAATATAAAGATAGATACACAACAATCAAAGAAAGGTATGTCAATATCCCACCAAGAACTCTAGCTTAGATGTTGGTAGGTAATATGCTCAAGGTTCCTTCAAGTAGGTGTCCACAAAGAAAATAATCAAGACAAGGTGGATAAATCAAACTCCCTAACATTCATTCAAAACAAAACTATGGAAAATTGTCCATAATACTATTCTTAGTGCACCCAAGAAAGAAATAAAGTCTCAAAACCTATCCATACAAAGTTTTAAGATGTGGTAATGCAAAGCAATAGACTTGAATTCCATACAAAATTGTTATAAGGAATACATATGGAGAAGAAGAGTGCATGAATACAACATTACCATATCAGACACTTCAACCCATTGGGGGAGATCAAATCACATGAATACCTCACCCTCGTAATGCCTTGGCAAAATAAACATGTGATGGCTCCACTCATAAATAGTTTACATAGTTTGAGGTGCAAGATAGGTAGATGTAAGTTTCCCAAGGAGGAATGGAGTGAAATAACTTGTTAGATATCATACCACTTAGATGGGAAATAGACCGAACATCACTTCTTTCTATAATGCATAACCTATAGTCACATCTTAAGGGGATGATTTTAGAAAAGGGATATTGATCAACATTGTTCCATCACAACCACTTAGAAGAAGTGGTGTTAAAAATAACAAGGATGATTAGCCAAGGAGGCACAATGCCATGAACCAACTCAATAAAGGAAATCGACCTCCAACATAGAAACAATCAAACTATGCATTTGAAAGAAATTATGTCAATTTTTGAGGACCACATTCCAATTCTTAACTCATGTATGGTCCATTTGGTTACATTCTCTCTTAAGCTGTACTCACAATAGGAAATGACTAGTTATCTTAAGTTGTAACACCTAGGTCCCATAGATAGTCTAATTTTGTGGGCATCTTTAAGAAATGACTAGTTATCTTAAGTTGTAACACCTAGGTCCCATAGATAGTCTAATTTTGTGGGCATCTTTAAGAAATGACTAGTTATCTTAAGTTGTAACACCTAGGTCCCATAGATATTCTAATTCTATATGCATCTTTATTAAATTTATTATATTATATTCCGGTACCAAATACCCACAAACACATCACCACCCTCATCTTTGCAAATTGAAAATACCATTCCATAATGTAGAATATTGAAAAATACCATTCCATAAATTCTACATTCCCAAGGTAAAATGGGAAGTCCTTGTTAACATTATCTCGTTGTGACACTAACTAGCTTTAGAGGGACTTTTTTCAGGAAGAAAAAGCCCTGTCCTTGTTATTCTTATTAAGAATCAAAGGGCATCATCCTGCCATCCCAGATTTGGGTTACAATTCAGAGGAATACTGCTCATATGACATAAATCTCCTCGAGACGCTGCCAGGGGGAAAGGCTGTACAGAAAAGAGAAGGATCCCATTAGAATAACTGTCTCATCAATAAAGGGGTCAGTCACATCAGCCTCATCTATCAAGAACCAAATGGAACTGAACAACAATTCTAAAAGAGGCTGCTCAGTGAGCAGCAAGATAACAAATCAATAAGAGGATTAAGCTCCCCTGTCTATGCTCAGAAGAGCTGAAAGGAATCATGAGTGACCAATTGGTCCTCCATAAATTCTAAGAAACATCCAGTACCAGGAGAAAAAGAGATAGCAATTTTAGAGAGATGGTCAGCAATCCGATTGTGCTCTTGGTAGATGTGGATGTACAACAGATCCAAAAATATAGACATTAGCTTTTTTGTCTCCCTGCACCAGTGAAAGAGATCTAGAGGGGAGAGAGCAGTCGATCCCTTTTCCCAATTAATGATGAATTGTGAGTCACCGAATATACGGGATAAGGGGATCCCCATCATTTGGGAAGAAAGCAGAAGTGCCCAAAGACTGAGTAATTTTGCTTTTGTATTGGTGCCATATCCGACCCCCAGGGCGAACTCGAAATGATGAGACTCATTCAAATATAAGTTGTATCCTACTCCAGTAGCCTTGTTGTTAGAGGCACCATTGGAAAAACCACAAGGAAAGTACATACAGGGAGGATTCCCAATATTCCTGATTTTTTTGCTTTGACAGGATGAGAAAAATAAGTCTAAACAGAGTATGTAATTTGCTGAGCAATGCTATAAACATTCCTCTTCTTTCCTTCAAATATGGCTAAATTCTGATCTTTCCATATAATCCACATCATATGAAATGGAATATGACTGAGAGACAAATTCCTTGGAAATTTTCCATCCCAATTCCTTATAAAAGAGGAGATAGAATCCACAAGAGGAGTATAAGGAAGATGGAACTGATCGCAGATGTGGTCAAGAAGATTTTTCCATACAGTGCATTTTGTGAATAAATGAGAAACGGTCTCTTCATCAGAGCAGCACAGTGCACAAATGCCAGGACCAGATCGTCCCCTTTTCTGGAGGTTATCCCATGTGAGAATTTTATTTCTAATAACCAACCATATGAAGTAGCCAATTTTACGCGGAAGAGTTTTGTTCCATAGTAGAGAGTCGATACTAGTGCCATCTGGGGGAGTGAAAGAATTTACGATACATTCCTATGTGGATTTTGCAAATATGGTTCCCTCTTTTTTTTTGAAATCCCATACAAGGGAGTCTGCTAACGAAGAGAGATGTATGCCTCCAGTTACCAGACCCTCAATATAATCATTCCAAGTAGCTTTCCACGACCCTGCTAAGCCTAGCTCATCGGTTGTATACCAGTAGTGATGTGCATCAGGTAATAAATTATGAGCCTGAGCGATAGTACATATGTTTAGGTCCTCCAGGTATGTTCTCAACTCATCAGGAAGGATGTTTGAGGTATGTGCACCTATGATTGGGTCTAGTCCAATCAAGATGTTTTTACCATCCCCCACCTGCCAAGCCAAGTGACTTCCCAGCCAAGGAAGGGATTGTGAAAAACCTCTCCAAATGATGGATACCCTATGAGTACTGAACCTCTTGTTCCTGATCCATTCAATCACTGAGAGGTTTTTCAAATATTTAATGATAAGAACGCTATGCCATAAGCCATCCTTTATCAATGCCATCCAAATATTTTTTAGGTGCAGGGATAAACTGAACCAATGGAGATTTTTTATCCCCCATCCTTCATATTTCTTAGGCCATGAGAGTTCCTGCCAACAGACCAGGTGATATCTATGATGAGTATCAGAGGAACCCCAAAGGAAGGAAAACATAATGCTCCTAAGCTTGTGCAAGATAGAGATAGGGATAGGAGCTAATCCCATCCAATACACCACAATGCTAGAGAGTATCAATTGAAAAAGTATCAACCTGCCCCCGAGAGACAGTAGCTTGTGAGTCCACAAATTGATTCTCTTTTCAAATTTCTGAACAAGCCAATTCCAATCGCAGACCCTTTAGCCAAGAGGCTTAAGGTAGAAACCAAGGTATTTAAACCCAGTGAGAATCAGTTCCATCTGATAAGGTAGAACCCTGGAAAGATCTGTGAGAATCACTGTGTCAATATTATTATAAAGGAAGCAAGATTTATCAATGTTGATACTCATACCCGATGCCTTACAAAAAGTCTCTAGGATAACATCAAAGGCAGCCCACTCCACAAGGGCACCTGTACCCATAAGGATCACATCATCCATGGAAAGGAGATGAGTAAGGGCAAGAGAGGAAGATATATGAATGCCTCATATAAGACCATTATTCCTAGCATCTGAGATAAGGAGGCTAAGACCTTCGATGACAAGGATAAAGAGAAGAGGGGACAAAGGACATCCTTGTCTAATGCCACAGGATGCAGTGAAAATTTTTGAGGGGGTCCCATTTATCAGGATAGCAAAATTTGCAGAGGTAAGACATCCCATAATATAGTTGACAGTTAGTAGTGGGACCCCAATTTGGATCAAGATGAGATAGATAAAGGTCTAATTCACACGGTCAAAAGCCTTGATAAGATCCAATTTGAGAATGAAGGCACAGAGATTTTTTGTTTTAACAGAGTGAAGAATCTCTTGGACAATTCCTATAGGTTCTGAGATCTGTCAGTTTTTAAGGAAGACAAATTGTTCTTGAGAGATACCCGAGTCCAAGAAGGGTTTAATCCTGACCACAATTACCTTTGCAATCCACTTATACAAAAGATTGCATAATGATATGGGTCTATAATCCGCAAAGGTCCGAGGCTTATCTAGTTTGGGAATGAGAGCAAGGAAGGTCGTGTTCAAAGATGGAGGAATAATACCAGAAACCCTAGTCGAATCTACAGTAGACAATAACTCAAGACCCAAGAGATAAAAGTAGTGCAGGTAGAACTCCACAGGCCATCCATCCGATCCTGGGCTCTGATCCTTTTTAAATGACTTCAAAGAGAAACCAATCTCCTCAAGAGTGACAGGGCAGGTAAGGTTTGATATGAGCTCAATAAGAATCATCCTAGGATATAGCAAGACAACCTTGAGTTGTTGTAATAAACATGTTCCTCCATCATCCTTATAAATGCTAGCAAAGTGTGCCTTACCCAGGTCCTTAACAGCTGCCTCATCTTCATAACATCTGCCTTCTGGATCTTCCAGAGAACAAATCGTATTTTGATTCCGCCTTCCAGATGCCAACATACGAAAATATTTGGTGTTTGAATCACCCTGTAGGGCCCATTTTGTCCTACTTTTGAGTTTCTAGGTAAGTAGAAAATGGTCCATAATCCTCTATTTCTCAGATCTGAGCCGGGTCAGAAGTTTCATTTCTTCCATGGAAAGGATACCATTATATGGTCCAGAGAGGAGCGATCCAATAGCCTGGTCAATAAAAGTGAGCTTGTTCTTAATTTACACCTTGGAATCCTCTTTAAGTTTGCGTAGCTTGTGGCTGATAGCCTCTATGCCAAGGGAGCTACCACTAGTGGTGTGAGAAGACAACCACTGTAGAAACCAAGCATTGAATGCTTGATCACTAAGCCATGAGCGATTGAATTTAAAAGGATAGTTACAAGAGCCCTGCTTCTTATCCCATTCAAAGCAAATGGGAAAGTGGTCTAAAATGTCTGCACACTGGGTCCACACCCTATGAACCCCCAAGGAAGGTATCAAGGAGTCGAAAATTAAGAAATGGTTAAGATGCTTACTAATACCATCTTCCCCCACACGTCCATTGCCCCAGGTAGACCCGGCATACTGAGGTGCCAAGTCGACGAGGCCCACCGAGTCAAAGAGGGATACAAAGTGATGTGAGAGGGGATCCGAGGAGGCCTTGTTTCCCTAGATCTCTGAAGAGTGAAAAGTGAGATTGAGGTCCCCTCCAATAACAAGATTCGAAATGCTAAGTAAGCCACCATGCAAAGCCTTATCCCAAAATAGTTCACGGTCTCTATAAGGACCATACACATTGAGGATGGATATAGGAGCAAGCATCCCTTGCACAGAAGCTTGAACCAAAAGGCCAAGACAGGTTTGAAAGGCCCTACATTTTACCTTTTGCAGATTACAAGTAGTGAGGAGGCCGCCAGAGAGCCCAGATGCACTGATCGCACAAAACTCCCAAGAAGGGAGGATCTTAGAGAATGCTAATAAAGCCAGAGACAAACTACACATAGTTTCCTAGAGAAGGATAATATTCGGACTTAGAGACTTGATGAGAGCACAAAAGTTTTGGTTTTTGGTCTTACCTCCAATACCCCGAATATTGAAGGATAAGAGCATAATTATAAAGTGCTGCGGTGGGGAGATGACGCTCTAAGTCCCTGGATTGAGTTGTCGCGAGCCGTATATTTGATGCGAATAGATAGTGGAATGTAGAGAGGAGAAGCTAAGGATAGATCCACCTTATTAACCTTGTTTCCTTTAGATTTTTTCTGGACAGTCACATTAGCGAAGTGAATGGAATTGAGGTGAAGTGTAGAAGGGGATGAAGGGGTAGTTGCTGTAAAGATGGATGAAGACTTTTTAAGAGTAGGTTTAGAGAAGGAGGGTGATGCGGTAGGACTAAGGGAGGGTGAAGTGTGGACCAAAGGGGATCTAGGATGTGGGAGGGGCAGAAAATCCACCAATGAAGCTAGAGAGGGAAGCGTCTGTTCCTGAATGAATGGCGGAGAAGTTTCATGCAGGGAGAGAGGAGAGTGTATAGAAGTAGAATGAGGAGGTAAGTCCATAGAATCTGAGGGAGACACATGATTCGAGCAAGTGACAGCAGTTGGAAGCAAGGAGTCACTAGGGTGAGGTATGTGTTGAGTCATTTCAGGCTGCAAAGACTGCGAATCAACCATTGGTTTAGAGGACAAGGAGGAGGTAGGGAAGGAGGATTTTGAGTGTGATAATATCAAATCATCAATGGCATCAAGAAAGGTATCAGAGACGACTTCAGAGGGAGAAAGAGAATCAATGAGGGTACCTGGAGATCGATGCTTTTTCTCAAAGGGGATGACCGGAGAGGTTCCTATCGGAGAGTCATCCAAGCCCAAGTATTCACATCCGGAGCGTAGGTCAGGACAAGCATTCCTCAGGTGGCCAACCGCATGGCAACAGCTGCATCTAAATGGAACGTGGAGGTAGTTGAGCCTCTAGACTAGAAGACGCTCATTGCAAAGGATCTCCACTTCCGCCGGCAATCCCCAAGAGATGTCCATCTCGACAAGAACCATGACGATCCTCTTGTCATATGCAAGATGAAAATCAGCCTCCACGGAAACAAACTGGCCTATAGTATTTTCGATTCCCTCCAGTGTTTGTTAGCTCCAAAGAGGGAACGGGAGGTGTGGCAACAACACCCAAAGATGTCGTTTCAAAATTCTTTCCCATAGAGGGTCGAAACTAGGGTGCCAGAGCTGAAAAACCAGAGAACCCTTCCCAATGCACCAGATACCATCGAGGATATGAGTACAGTGTTCCTCCTCCAGAAAAACAAAAACTATCCACCCATTAGATAGTAGACTGATAGTAGGAATATAATCAAAGAGTGGATTCCAATGCTCTGAATCCCACTCCACCTAGGTGGCCTTATTCATCCTATAGTATTCGATTCTCCCAATGAGGGTACGAGAGCAAAGAGAAGAGACACGCTCCATGAAAATTTCATGACCCAACACATAGTGGAAGTGGCCTTCCTGGGCCTTTATACATTTGGTGTGTCTCTTACAATAGAAGCAAGGTAGTGTAGCCACCTCAGCCATACAAAAAAATACCCACAAATTCAACACAAGATGGACTAAGGAGGAAACCAAACCCCTGACTGTAGTCACAGAGTCGGGATAATCATGGCCCCCCAGACAGAAATGCTAAGAAACCAGGAGGAATGTCAGAAAAAAAGGTGTCGCGGGCCTAGACTGGTAGGCAGACCTCGTAACATGGAATACAAAACCCCCATAATTAGCATAGGTGAGACAAATTCAGCCCAAAAATGAGTCACACACTGCAGAGCCCAAGGGAAACACAGTATTGCAATAGTCTGGAGAAAGAGTTAAAAACAGGAGACCACAGGCACATAAGAGAAAGACCCCCAAGAGAAACCCCATGAATGGAGCCCAGGCCCCCAAAACCGACAAGAGAAAACCCAAGTCAACCCACAAAATCAGTGAAGAAAATGGGAGAAACCCTAGCCAAATCAGTAGGGTTTGTAGAAGTCAAACCCAGTCCGAGAGACCAGCAGAAGGGTGGGTAAGGTGTGTCACAACATCATAAAAAGATGGCAGAATCCCTAGGAAGTACAGTGCGAGAAAGCCAAGAAACAGGGGAGACACATAAGAGGTAGAAGATAGTATGATTCCAGAACCCCAGAAAAATGAAAGAGATAGACTGAATTCAACCCAGTACTAGCCAGAGGTGATAGAAGACAAAGAAACAAAAAATACGATGCAAAACCCATGCAAGGGTGGCGAAAACAAAATTAAACCCCAGTGCAGTCTAAACAGAGCGAATCCTTCCCACTTATTTTTATTCTTGGTTGGTACTAGTCCCCTAGTGAAGGGGAGGGACTCTAAGAGGTGCTTCCCACTGGGGATGACCACCCTATAGGTCCAAACCCTTGTCAAGAACTCACACAAAAATAGGCGCGAAAATAACTACCCACCCCACAATGCTACGGAATGGCATTCGGACCCAGACGCCTAGGAACCCTACAATGGTTACAGGAGGAAGGGGGAGTGCCACCATGGAAAGGCCAGTGCAGCAGAACTGCACCCAAGCTGCGTCATCATCGATATCTTGTGGACAAGGAAGTCCAAACTCATACTCATTCCTAATATCAATTGTCCATAAATCTATAGACATAAAGGACAATTCTCAATCGGCTTCCACTGTGAATCTCTTTTGTTACAAACCTTCGGAGGTTCTAGTACTCGCCCTTTAACGTTTGTCATATTGATTCTCACATTCAAACCAAACTGGGAAACAATGGAACCCCTGCAAAACCACTTTAGAGGGACTTTATCTGTTATGGAAAAACAATAATGAAGTAAGTAACAGAATGAAGACTGCAAACTCCAAATATATCTTTATAATATTTTTTAGTAAATCTTCATTCATTAGAGTCCCAACAACCAAAACAAAATAACATATAATCATTGAAGCAACTAGTTAAAAAAGCGTTGAATATCCTTAATGAATATTGTTTAAATATTCTAAAAAATTTAAACTTTTCTAATTTATCATTAATAAAAATGGCATTGTTATTAAAGATTTAGTGTACAACAACCATGGAATATAATGTCTATAAAAGTGCAATTATTGTGGACAGATGGTCACTAAGAGTGCCAACACATTAGTAATCAATGTCGATGCCAACCCAACTAAGATTACTACAGTATTGATTTGTGGTTCTCATAAATATCTCAAGTTTTGTTGTGGTTCTCCTAAATATCACAAGTTTTCCTAATGAAAGTATATGCACACTGTACGTGTTATTTTCATTGAAAACACTTTCTGTGAAAGGAATGCAACGTTTTACTCTTGCTGCAAGTTATTTAATGTTCTAATTAGTGATATGTCTGTGGTCATTACATTAAATGATTTAATTATTATTAATCATATTTTATATGACGAAATTTTTAAAACTTCTCAAAAACATTGTTAGATCTTATAGGGTGTGGGTGTTGGGTTTTCCTGTCACCTGATTTCATTTATGAGCTTAAAATCACCCAACAAAAAACTGAAATTACAGATTTTTGTGAATTAAATTCACCTGATTCTAGCAAAAAAACAGCTTGAAAATAATAATAAAAAAGTCCCTAGTTAGACAACTCCATTTCTATTAACTAAATAGATAATTAATATTACAATTTTTTGAAACTAATAAAACATTCAAATAAACTAAATAGATAATTAATATTACAATTTTTTGAAACTAATAAAACATTCTTAGATGGATCAGTTCTTCCACTCCGCAACCCTGTTCTATTATGGATTGTACAAAACAATGAACTCCCACTTGATTCTTGAATCCTTGCATAAATCATTGAAATCACTAGAGGTATACCCAGCCCCATTGTCCAATCTCAAAAACTTGATCTTCTACCCTATTTGGTTCTCCACAAGAGCCTTGAACTCCTTAAACATGTTGAAGACTTCATCCTTGATCTTTAAAAATTAGATCCATGTTTTGCAATAAGTTATCAATGAAGAAAACATATTACATGCTTCTAGTGATTGATGCTATTGACATTGATCCATAAACATATGAATGCACTAGATCTAGAATACCCTTAGATTTGTGCTCACTACTTGGGAAAGTATCCTTGGAATGCTTTCCAAGCATGCACACTCTGCATACTATTGGAATATATTAAACCACTCATAACTTAGGATAAAATAATTAATCATTATTTGATTAATTATTCACCCACTAGCTTAATTAGTTGGCATCCACTTGCACCTTAAAGTCAATACCTGCCATCTATATCCTAGGAATGATTTATTTCTAATTCTGGGTTGATCTTGACCGCCTTTTGACCATCCAGAATTAGTATACAGCACTTTAAAGTAGATTATGTTTTATTCTGCTTTTCTATGGATAAAATAAAAGTTGAACTAGGAAACTGGTAGCTTTTGTTTCCAAACCATCCTCCATTAGTTTTTCTCCATTTTCTAGGATTAGTTTTTTAGCTGCAAAACAAGGGCTTTAAACTTGGAAAAATAGAGTTGCAAGGATTCAAAGCTATTGGGACTCAAGGAGATCAGCTCATTCTCGATTTGATATCCTCTCATCTCATTTGTCTTACTAAAAATATCTACAAGCTTCTCCCACACTTCATTAGGTGATGTCAATCCATCAAGATGGAAAATGAGGTCTCTTGAAATGCTCAGACACAAAAGACCATAGGCCTCATCCCTCCTGTTGTGCCCTTTGATTTTCTCTGCAGCTGCATTGGGCTTTGCCTCAATTGCCATAGTTACCCTGTAGAGACCTTCCACTCTCAACAATATCTCCATCTCATCTTTCCACTCAAAGAAATTGAACGGAGTCAAGATGATCTTCTGAGATTGGTCCATAACTCAAAAATTGTTCCCTTCAGTCAGCAGAATATGCTACCAGTCAAGATGTTGAACCTACAATAGTAATATGGAAGGACATAAATAAATATACAAAGGCTCTGATACCATGTGTAAATTGAACCCAAGAGATAGAACAATTACACTCACAAAATTGCTAATCAAACATGCAAAATTAACACCAAAAGAGACTGAAATTGGAGCATAACACTAAGCTGTATTGAGTAAGTGTACCATAGACAGCCTTATGAAGTAATAGGCTGCTATAATATATAATTACATGAGATATTAAAATGCATAAATATGCCATTCAAAATAGTCAAAAAGCAGACTTACCAAAACTAGTCAAATCCCCCATAGGTGCATAAACCAGTTTCCAAATCTAGGTAGATGCTCACGAATTGGTTAAGTCAAGTGGGAAAGCTAAAGAGGGATGGAAAGACAACTTATACATGCTTTTATTTGGATAAAAGGAGGGAGGATGATGTGGGAAAAAAACAAGGCAGTTACCACTAGTCTAGCTTTCCCTTTGCCTTAAATCAGAAATAAAACAAGGCAGCTTTACAAAAAAAGCAAATATGCACTTTGGAGAATCTAGAATAAACAAGATATGCTAAAATGGGTTTCTAGGATGTTTATCAAGTGCTCCATGATTCAGTTTTAGCATGTGTTGACTTCTAGGACATGTAGAAGGAAACTAGCATAGAGTGGAATCTAGGAAACTAGGTAATAAGACAAAAATGATTAAACTAATGTCTAAGGTAGGTAACTATGGGTTGATTATTATAACACTTAGCATCATTGCTCATAGCATTTATCTATTATTTCTACATGGTATCAGAGCTAAAGGGAGCACAACCTTTCCATCTTCTACAGAGCAACAAGGTTGATAAAGTTCTACAGAGTTGAGGAGCGCATCTAGTCTCCTATCCCTCTCTGAAGAAGAGCTTGTATAGCTTACAAGATTTTCTCTTCGTTTTTTTTTTGCAGGTTGCAGAGAGTATCTCCTAGAGAATTTCAACAACTTCAATATGGATTCAAAAGTTCCTCTACTATCTCCTTTCAACTATGCTGATTGGAAGCCAAAGATGAGTGCATACTTGAAGAGGCAATGTCTCTTTGATGTCTCCATTGGTGCATTGAGCGAACCCAAGTCTTATGAAGAGAATATCAATTGGATAAATAATTGTGATAGAGCTTATGGAATTATGTGTTTGGGAATGTCTCCAAATATATATCATCTCATAGATTCTGCTGAAATTCCATTTGAGCTTTGGAAAATTTTGGATAAAGCTTTTGGTTTGCAGGAAATTGAAGATGAAGCATGAAGCAAACCTAGCATATCCTCTTGTTCTCTCTCTCAATATTTCTTGGCCTCTACGTTCTTTGATGAATTTTATCATTATGAAGAAGTTTCTCATACAATTCATGTTGTTGTTTCCCTCTTTGATTCGAATGCTTCCTCCTTCAATCAAGAATCAAATATTGAAGAGCCATCTTTTTCTTTGTCTCTTGAAGGTGATTTTTCTTCTTGTGATACTATTGATGAAAAAGAAGTAACATATGGAGATGCTGCTGATATTGATATTGATTATGATCCTATAACCCATTCATTGTTCTCTAAATCTCCTATCTTAGACTCTAAGATCTATGTGAAAGAATCTTCACACCTTGTGCATACCTCTCTCATTGATGGTGCGCAACCCAGTAATTTCCAAGATGTTTGCTTAGCCAAATCAAGACTTATTTGTGTCATACCACTTATATTACTTGATCTCATGTGCTTCTGCATATCCTCCTTTGTTCGTGGCATCAATACTCAGAGCCTTCTTTAATATTGTGAACATCTCATTTGTTCCTCCTTTAATACAAAGGATTCATTACCAGTGTATTCCCATGAGTCTATTGATATGTTTATATGTGATCCTTTGGATTGTGATTTAGAAGCATATTTGCAGGTTGATACACAGATAATACCACCATCCATACTATCTACCATACCTCTGAAGAATCCAAAGACTATACAAATCCCAAGCTCACTAGTTGATTCCTCGTCGGTCTCTTATGCAATGATATTTATCTTACATGGTTTGAAGTCTTTCCTATATTTCAGTGGATGGTTATCCATGTCCTTAGACATATTTGGACTAATATTAAACATGTTTGGATATGTTCTAAACACTTATGATTCAGATCTTATGCCCATCCATCATTCATATTTTTACACCTATCAGTTTTCCCCAGTTGCTCATAATTTTTCTAGTCTAGCCTTATATCCTCATGGAGCCATTGAAGCCTTTATCCTTGCTGTTCCATATGCTAATATTTATGATATATCAAAGTTTTATCAGCCTCATATCAAATCTATACAGGTGCTACATCAGATTGGAATATTGTCATGTGATTCACATCACAATTTTGCAGCTATTCAGCGAATTGGGTGTGAAATAAATTGTCTTAATTTTTGTACTCTTTGGGAAAGAGTATGCACAGATCTCTTTTCCATTTCAGATTATGTTTTCATATCAGAGTTTGACAACAGAAAGAAGCATTTAGATAATGCTCTTACTTCATCAGTTGATGAGATACAAGGAGTCTCTCCTCTTCCTTCTTCCAGGTTCTACACTCCAGCGCATGATCATGGAGTTCATGATTTCTTCAGCAAGTCCTTCATCCAGAAGCAGTTCAGCCAGCTCATTAAAGTAGAGATGAAGATATCTTGAAGACATATTTCAAATTTTGTGCCTTGTCCTATCTTGAGGGAGGATTTTCCCCATGTGGTTTTGCCTCTTTCCTCACTTTTCTAGACATAATAATTGTTAAAGGGTGACCATAGCCTTGTTGTTGGGCCCTATATGCTTCCATATGCATCCATATTTTTTGACATGCCATCATAAAGCCACAATTTTATAAGGAGGTGTTGGAATATATTAAACCCACTCATAACTTAGGTTAAAATAATTAATCATTATTTGATTAATTATTCACCCACTAGCTTAATTAGTTGGCATCCACTTGCACCTTAAAGTCAATACATGACATCTATATCCTAGGAATGATTTATTTCTAATTCTGGGTTGAACTTGACCACTTTTTTGACCATCCAGAATTAGTATACAACACTTTAAATTAGATTCTGTTTTATTCTTCTTTTCTATGGATAAGATAAAAGCTAGTCAACTAGGAAACTGGTAGCTTTTGTTTCCAACCCATCCTCCATTATTTTTTCTCCATTTTCTAGGATTGGCATGTTTTTTCCATCTCCTTGACAACTCACTCATGATTTTTCCAACTCATGAGGTCCTTGATAGATTTGGGAAGTACTTTAGCCACCTATGGGGGTTTTCTATATTTTGGTAAGTCATCCTTTTTGAGCTTTATGAGTTGTTTCCATACAATTCGATTTTCCTATGAGAGATGTACTATTTATGTACACTATTATTCATCATTATTCAATGGAAGGATACACACCAATATTCATCTCTTCATTCATGTGATTCAGTCTCTTTTCTTCTCTCTATTTTTCCTATGTATGCTTGTGAGAATTCTTAGTAGCAAGATCTATTTCCTATGCTTCTTCTTAGCATCATTACTCTAGCATTGATCTATTATTTCTACACATGCCCCTTGTTTCTTAGTATTGAAATATGGAAGACATATGACTATCTCGCTTAGTATAGGAAATGCTCAGTAATATAGGTGTCACATCCTTTTGTTCCATAACTCCCACATGTTATATGTTCGATGAAATAGGCATCGAACAGGTTCACCCTATAATATGTACAAATTTCCTTCTCTAACCCCAATCACTTAAGTTTATTTTGGATTAGACTCCTTCAATCTTATGAGGACTTGGTACTTCTTAAACTCTATTGCATAGCCCTTATCTTCCATGACTCAAACTAAAAGAAGATTATTCTTAATACCTAGAACTAATAACACATAATCAATGTTTAAATATTTACATGAGTAGAGTTGGAAAGGATGGCACTAACTCCTACTACTAGATACTTGGCATCATCACCCAGCTCAACCTAAACTCCTGAGAAAAGATCCTTTAGACTTGAAAATAGTTCTTGATTTGATGTCACATGCCTTGATGCTCTACTATTGGCATGCCACATGCTATTTAGATATGTGTTCCGTGGGAGGACACATACAATTGAGGAATTCTTCTTGACCTTTGGGGCAAATACATTCATATAAAATTCAGTTGAGGCTACTACCTAGTTCTATTGCTTATCTTTAGCCTTCTTCTTCTTCAGAAACTGTGATGCATAATGGCCATGCTTATGAAAAATGAAGCACTTGATTTTACTGAAGTCCTTCTTCCTTGGTTGTGAGGTTGACTCCTCACTCTTAATCTTATCCTTGTTGGGTCCTTTTCCTCTTCCCTTCTTTTCATAGCCAATGAAGGCATGGTCACTGTCACCTCCTTGTTTGTTGGCCTTTGACTCCATCTAAGTTTCTCTTAGATACAATCATCCCACAGTATTTCCCAAGAAGGAAATTTTTTTCGAGCACAAATTTCCTGGAGAAATGTTTCCAATTTAGATGGGAAGTCATTAAGTGCCTTTCTGTGTGACCTTCATCAAGTAACTAGTAAACGTATTTGATCTGGTCATCTCAACATATATGAGCTTGTTATGCAATATCATATTTTGGTTAATGTTCTCTCTTTGGTAAAGGATAACTAGGGAAACAAACATCTCCTTCACCATCTTATCCTCGTATATATGAGGGATTATATGATATTTGTAGTATCCATGATTATCCACTTGGATTTCACTTCTTTATTCTTGTGAGCTACCAAAGTTGTGTATTTGTTGGTGAATCTACCACATCATTGACGATATCTCAGAGGTCATTCTCCTCTAGTAGAAGAGTTACATTGACTTTTTATGATAGGAAATTCGAGGCACCATCCAATATATCCTCATACCCAAGGCTAGTTGATGCCATCTCTAATCTAATGCACAACTCCTAGATGTGAAAATTAGTTCTCAAAATAAATAATGAAACCTTCTAACCGTTGGTCCTTCTTTTCGGTAATTGATTTACTACTGTAAATTATTGAGAATCTCAATTAATGAACCAAGCTCGGAAACCATATAAATTTTTAGGGCTTAGGTGACTATTGTCCTATGTTTCTCTTGATTAAATAAATAAATTAGATTTGAACTTATTTAACAACATAAATATTTTTTTTGAGCATGCAACAATCACACACATGGATAGAAAATAAACAATAGAAGCATAAACACAACACACAATAAATTTGTCCTTCAAATCAGTTTATCATTTAATAATCAAAACATACGAGGACCCCTCAACCTAGAATTTGCAACCAGCTGGAAAAGAAACAATACACCTCACATAAATTTGAGGAACTATTGTACAACACTATCCTAATAGTCTTCAACCTTATTGGTCGATCATTTCTACTATATGCATTCTCTCCTCCTCGAATTCACTTTTGTGTGTTTCTCACACAATTTCCTTAGTGTGTTATCTATAGCTTCCTCGGTGTGTTCCACTTGTGTGTATGACCTATCATCCCATCTTGTCCTATATATGCTTTGAGAGACATAACTAATCTCCTTAATTCTAGCAATGAACTTCCTTTATTCTAGCAACAAACTCCTTGATTATAGCAACTAATTTCCTTGATTATAGGAACAAACTTTCTTACTCTAGAAACTAATCTCAACTAATCTTCTTAATCCTAGCAGCCACCTTATCTCAACAATGGGGTGTATGCAAGAAGCTCATTCACACCTACCCTATGCCAGAAGTTCCTCGAGCTAATTTTTTCAACATATTTTAATGTTTGTATTGTTCAGATAAACCAGGATAGATCTATCTTAAACCTGGATCTACCAAGCACTGAGAGGGATCCAATTTCTTGAGGTGTAATTTTTTTTTTTAATCTTAAATTATTTTGTTGATTGGATATATATTTTTTTATTATGAAGTGCTTATATAATATAAATATATAAAAAAGACACAACGTTTTAGTTTTTAGTTTAGGCCAACATGATTATATATATATATCAACATTAGGAAGAGAACCTTGCTACTCTCAACACAATAAATTATTAATAAATTTTGAAAAATAATACATTTTAGATTTTTTTTAATTATAATTAATTTTGATAACTATAAACACATGTTCAATGCAAACTCCTTTGGATTGACAATTCTGATGATTCTATTAAACTCATATTAATCATCATTATTTCTTTCTTGTTTGTAATCTTGATTTATCCTTTTTTGTAGTATTTGGCATTCAAGGCCACATGAAAAGCAGATCATCAAGGGAGTGATAAGCTAGCAAAAAGATTGACATAGAAATATACTTTCACAATAGACGATCATATGAGCTATGTCACATGATTCGGGTTAGAGTTCGAGTTCAACAACCTTAAAATTCTGCTCGATTTCGAATTTTTTTTAGAGGTTCAACATTAAGTTCGTCAATATACATTTTTCAAAATATAAATATATATAAATTATGAAATAAATAATAACATAATATGTTAAAAAATAAACAAAAATAAACATATTTAAGTAAAAGTCATGATAAATAACTTAATTATAAACCCATGACATTATTAAAGTTTAAAAATAATGACTGATCAACTTGCTCCTTGCCATAGATCTAAAATACCGACCCTCTCATCAATTTTATTAATTAACCATTGATTTTTCATTTCTATATTTCCGCATTAGAGCAGTGCTACCAAAATACTCAAATTTAAAAAGATTTTACATATTTCTTGTATATTCCTAGTCGATGGGTATCAAGAGTGATACATGGGGATGTTTGAATGAGTCATTTTTCAAACTCAACAAAATCTAGTGGAACCAACGTCAGGACAGAGCTTGTCGAGTTGATTCCAACGGTGTTTGTTTCACTCAAAACAAACTATGTATGGAAATGTTATGATGTTCTGAATTTTCAGCCAAACAATATTTCATATGTAGACTTGGGAAAAAAGGAGGCCACGTGGCACCATTGTAAGGGTGACACATGGCATACGTACAAATGTATGGTGCTGATGTGGTAGGCCCTCATGGCAACACATGGTGAGTCAATTTGACATGGCAGGCACAGTTGTAAGTTGGCGTGGCACCCGTTGACGTGGCGAGTTGACTAGACATGGTATGGGACAATCACAGGGTGACACATGGCCCAATTAGGTCATGACATGTGTCATCCCTAGGATGGAAAAAATTGATTGGGTCATCTGAACTTCACTTTGTGGGTTTCAAACCCTTAACCTCATCTTTTTTGTTACACCTTGGAGTCGTTTGTTAAACAAGCTTGGAATATGTTATTTAAAGTTTAGAACAATGCTATATGAGGGGAAAATGGGGGTCAACCACCCGCCAAAGTTGGTGGGCCAGCCGATCCCTCCCTAAGCTTGGAATGTGAGTAAAATCCGCCAACCATTATGCCAAACCAACAAACCAAGTATATTGTTAGGGTACACAGGGTACTCCCAAAGGACCGAACACCAAGAACAATCGCTTCACACAAACAGATCATAGATCAATACACCAATGTTTGTCACATGGTTAAAACCCTCGAGAGGGAAACAGTCCACGGCCCCAGCCAAATAGCTACTAGGAGCAATTTATTATGTAAAAGAAAGAAAGTTACATGAGCTTCTCATAATCGATCAACTAGCCAAGGACCCTCTATGCTCTTTAAATAGAGATCATAGACCAATCGGGTGTTAAGCCATGAATCAATGGTAGGTATGATCTAAGAGAAGTTGAACCGTCGGATCAACTTATGTCTAGAACATATCGTGACTATCGGATTAGAATATTTACAAATGCATACTAATGCATACTAAATAAACACACTTTTACTTAATGGATATATTACACAAGTTGATCTTAACTAACTCCTAAGTGTCTAAATATCCTAACATCCCCCCTTAAGAACAACTTGGGATAGGATTGAAGGATTTACAAAAGTGACACTATTAGGAGAAGGAAGGAGGCATTAGAGCCTATCCCCCCTTAAGGACACATTCCTGAACTCCTAACATAGACCGAAGTTTAGAAAACTTCGCTTCTATAAGAGACTTGGTGAAGATGTCTGTAACTTGATCATCTGTAGGACAATAAAGCACTTCAATAACATGATCATGAACAAGATTTTTGATGAAGTGCATGTGTAGCTCAATGTGTTTGCTGCGCTGATGTAGAACTGGATCTTTGGCAAGCTTGATGGCACCTTGATTGTCATACCAAAGTGGAGTAGGCTGCTGCTACTCGAATCCAAACTCTGAAAGGATATATCGAAGCCATAAAGCTTCCTGACTGGCATTAACTACGGCTTGATATTCTGTTTCTGCTAAAGAACGAGCAAGAGCTTGTTGTTTCTTACAAGCCCAAGTGACAGGTCCAGATCCCAGGATGAAAACATAACCTGCAGTAGACTTTCGATCATCAGGATCTTCGGCCCAATCTGAATCAGTGAAACCAACCAACAAAGGTTTCCCCCCTGTACTGTAATGAATCCCAAACTAAATTGTACCTCGAATATATCGAAGTATTCTTTTTGCTGCTTTCCAGTGACTTTCATGAGGAGTTTTCATGTAACGAGCAACATGACCAACGACAAAGGAAAGGTCAGGACGGGAATGAGTCAAGTATAAAAAGACTACCAACAAGCTGACGATACAAGGTGGCATCTACTTCAGGGGAAGTACAAGTGGTAGAAAGTTTGACTCCATACTGGAAGGGAGAAGGGGCTGGTTTACAATCTTCCATGTGGAAGCGACGAAGAAGGTCACAAGCATACTTACACTGGGAAAGAAAGATTCCTTCTTTGGTTTGCAAGACTTGGAGACCAAGAAAATAATGCAAATGTCCTAAGTCTGACATTTCAAAATTTTGCTTAAGACTGGATTTCACATGGGTTATAAGGTTAGGGTCACTACCAGTAAGGATAAGATTGTCAACATAAAGAACAAGTATGATGAGATGGTTTCCTACTTTCTTGGTATAGACATTGGGGTCAGAATGGCATCTAGAAAAACCAGTGTCAAGGAGAAAGCTATCCATTTTGGCATACCAAGCTCTAGGAGCTTGCTTAAGAACATATAAGGATTTCATAAGGAGACAAACAAGGCTAGAGTTATTCTGAACATATCCAGGTGGTTGTTCCATGTAAATTTCCTCATGTAAATCACCATGTAAGAAGGAAGACTTGACATCCATTTGATGGACTTCCCAGTTATGTAAGGCTGTAAGGGAAAGAACAAGGCGGATGGAGTTCATTTTTGCTACAGGGGCAAAGGTTTCATTGTAGTCAATCCCTTCAACTTGGGAAAAACCTTTGGCAACTAACCTTGCCTTAAGTCTTTTTACACTTCCATCTGATGCATACTTAGTTTTGTAGACCCATTTACATCTGACAAGTTTTCTTCCTTTTGGAAGAGGAACAAGATCCCAAGTATCGTTCGCCATTAAGGAATGATATTCTTCATCCATAGCTGCATCCCAATCTAGATTTCCTGAAGCTTCTGCAAAAGTTTCTGGATCATGATTCTCAGAAACTTGAGCCAAAAGAGAAGAGGCTCGCTAAAACTGAGAACATGTTCAACGTTGATCTCTAGGATCACCCGCAATATCACCAGCTGCTTCACATGTTGAACAGACCCATAGAGGAAGTATTGGTGCTGGTGCAATTGGAGGAACATGAGCAGGCGGAGGTGGATTTTCATCCTCACTATCATCATCAGAAACTGGAGTTGGAAACCTATCAAGGAAGCTGGAAGAAGAAGAAGAAGAAGGCACATTCGCTGAATCAGGCTCACAGGCCAAAGATGGCACACCCGCCAAGTTAGGCTCACAGGCCAAGAGATTTTCGTCAAATTTAACATCTCTTCTAATGATTATATCATGAGAATGTGGTTGAAGAAGTCTATAACCTTTTACATCTTCAAAATATCCAACAAATATGCACTTTTCACTTTTAGGCTACAATGCTTTCCGTTTTTCATCCGGAATGTGAGCCCATGCTTCACAACCAAACACACAAAAGTGACTTACATCTGGTTTAATTTTACTCCATGCTTCTTTCGGTGTTATACCTTGTAAAACTTTAGTGGGTGTGTGATTAACTATGTAATTTGCAAAATTTATGGCCTCAGCCCAATATTGAAGACTTAGTCCCTTAGATTGGATCATACAATTTGCCATTTCTTTTAAAGTGCGGTTCTTCCGTTCAGCTACACTATTTTGCTGTGGTGTATGTGGAACAGTGTCCTGTTGTTGGATTCCTTGTTCAGTGCAAAAAGTAGTGAACTTGTTGTTAACATATTCTCCTCCATTGTCAGATCTTAACTTCATAATTTGATGACCAGATTGTTTTTCAACAAGGGCCTTGTAGGCCAAGAACATGTTAAATACTTCGCTCTTAAGTTTTAAGAAGTAAACCCAAGTGCATCTAGAGTAGTCATCAATGAAAGTTGAGAAATATTTGAAACCAGAAAATGAATCAGATGGAAGAGGGCCACACAAGTCACTATGCACAAGCTCCAAGGGAACCGAGGCGTGCCAAGAGGCACGTTTGTCAAAACTGTCCCGATGATGTTTTC
>LPNX010862517.1:68379-99496 GCA_001517045.1 Pseudotsuga menziesii
TCCATCATCACCAACAAATATTTGTTTGGTGTTACATTCATGCATAGTAGAAAAGATGGCTTTATCCTTAGCTGTATGATAAGATGCTCCAGAGTCAATGAGCCATTCATTTGAAGTAGAAGAAAAAGATGCAGTATAAGAGTAACCAGAAGCACAAAGTGCATGTCCATGAGAGGTAGATTCTGAAGACGAATCTACTCTGATGTGGTGCTTCTTCATTGCTGCTTCCAAGGCTCCCATCTTCTTAAAACACTTAAATTCATCATGATTATCTTTCCCACAAAATATGCAATGACGCTCAGTCTTCTTTCTTTTTTGCTTGGATCCTTTATCATTTTTTAAGGGAGGAGCTGACTGAGAGGGTTTGGGACCCTTGTTGTTTTGTTTTTTATTGTGAAAATTCTGTTTCTTGGGGGGCTTGGACTTTTCTTTCTGTTGGGACAATAAGGCTTTCTCAGATGTATCTGGATTGTTAATTATTCCAAGATGAATGAGCTTATCTTGCTCTCTAATTAAGGAATCACAAAAGGATTCAAGACTAGGCTCTACATAGCTGGCTGCAGTCAATGATTCTTTCATGGAGTAGAATGTAGATACAAAAATAGAATATGCAGGTCCAAGTTTGGAAAGAATATGATAAATACATTATTTGTCTTCTTTCTTAATCTTCAATTCTGCACATAATAATCTAAGAGTTTTATACTTAGATAAATAGTCTTGAATGCAAGAAAAATCATTTGGATTCAAGGAAAGCAACTCATTCTCAAGTTGATGACCCCGAATTTCATTGTGTTTACCAAACACAGATTCCAACTTTTCCCAAGCTTTATCAAGTTCATCAATGCCAGATATGTGGAATCGCAAATCAGTAGAGATTAACATCCCAATCAATCCACGAGCTTCATCACATCTATTTGCCCATTTAATTTTTTTATCATCATCAGTGGGTTCTGTTTCTTTCCCTGAGGTTATCCTGAAAAGTCCCCTACTTCACAGAACATCCTCTATACGAGATTTCCATGAGAAATAGTTAGAACTTGTAAGTATAATGTCACAAGGTGCGGCCATACTATAAAATAATGGCTGAAATAACAGAAACTAACTGTCTGGATGCAAAGAGCTCGAAAAAATATGCGGTTTAAAAAAAAAACGACACTTAAAACAGATTCTGGATGATGAAGTTATGCTTGATCAAAGGAAATGTTGAAGATGTCCCCAATAGTGACGTGGCAGATATTAACTTGACCAACTAAAAAAAAGAACCCCCCTCTTCCAAAGATCAACCTTTGACAATCACTTTACAATAAAGTTACTTTGAAGTGAATCACTTTTGTAGAATAAGTGAGGTTCACTTTTACAATAATGTACTTTTAAATAGTGTGGCAATAAATTAAAAGACTTAAGTGACTCACTTTTATTTTATTTTATTAATGTGAGATGCACTTTTACAATAAACTAACTTCAAAATAGAAATTGCATGCACTAAAAAATAGCTTGATAAGACTTGAACTCAAGAATTATCAAGGTGTAAAGCAACTTTGGACCAAGTGAGCTAAGTTTAAAAGGTACGTAAAAGTATGGAAAGAGGAAGGGGGCTTTTTTTTTTCAACTCTTCTCTCTCGTTTTCCGTGCTTTCTTTCTTTTCCTGCAAATCACAAAAAAAATGAAAAACAAAAAAAAAGAAACTTTTTCCACACAATGGGGTTAGATCTTGGTTAGCTTACCCAGAAAGTCTACGTTTTCAAGTTTTCTCGTTGTTTCTGATTTGCTGTGATCGCACAAGGTGCACGGCAAAGAGCATACATAGCCGAGAAGAAAAGAAAAAAAACTTTCCCTCACTGTTTTTGATTCGCCGTGATCGCGCAAGGTGCACGGAAAAGAGCATACGCAACTAGGGAAGGCAACAGTCCGATACTAAAACAAAAAGATCTAATAATAAACTGATAAATATATGAGAGATTTAAAAAAACAAATCCGTCACTGTAACATTATACCTTCATATTTGCCGAAATGGGTGTTTCTGGAGCAAAAAGAAACGGTTTTCGGTGAAACGAAAACTATTTCCAAATGGAAACGGTGCTCCGGACGCAATGGAACAGATCCCACAGGCCACAAATGCATAGAAAATATAGAACCAGAAACCTTTTCAAAGTTTCAGCAACACCGGTTCCAGATCTTGATCAAAACCGAAAGCGGCTCTTCATAAAAGCTCTGATACCATGTTAGGGTACACAAGGTACTCCCAAACGACCGAACACTAAGAAAAACTGCTTCACACAAACAGATCACAGATCAATACACCAATGTTTGTCACGTGGTTAAAACCCTCGAGAGGGAAACAGTCCACGGCCCCAGCCAAATAGCTACTAGGAGCAATTTATTATGCAAAAGAAAGAAAGTTACATGAGCTTCTCATAATCAATCAACTAGCCAAGGACCCTCTATGCTCTTTAAATAGAGATCATAGACGAATCGGGTGTTAAGCCACGGATCAATGGTAGATATGATCTAAGAGAAGTTGAACTGTCGGATCACTCTATGTCTAGAACATATCGTGACTGTCGGATTAGAATATTTACAAATGCATACTAATGCATACTAAAGAAACACACTTTTACTTAACAGATATATTACACAAGTTGATCTTAACTAACTCCTAAGTGTCTAAATATCCTAAAATATATGATGCCACCATCGAAACAATTCCCAAAGAGAGATCTCGTGGGTCTCCCGGATACAAATTCGATGGTCCACCAACAAACCACATGGGGTGGGTCTTGCTTGGACCCCATCCCCATTTATTATAAATTGAATGGTTCTGATTTGGTGGAGGACCACATAGAGACCTGAGGACCTATCGGACTGTCACACTTTTTGAATTTTCTAGGTTCATACACTGTACGGATCTATACAGTGTGTGACCTATGATGTGGCAGTTTGAGGGTCATTGGGATTTTTGAAGGGTTGAATGTTTTACTACTCCAAACTATGTAGTGTTTTATATCGATCCTCATCCTTCAATGCTTTTGAACGCAATGGTATAGTCTGTTTTCTATTTTGAGCATCCCATTTGCAGGTCACTTCTATAATTTGAGGTATAAAGCCATATTTTCCATGTAACTTGATATTTTGCTGAGATTTATAATAAGCGACCTCCCCATTAAAGAGAAGGACTAGAGGCATAGTCCCCTAGGGATAACTTCATTATCAAGTTGTTCTTATGTAAATGTATGGTGCATCTCTCTTTTATGTGTTATCTTCCTTTTATGTGCACATTCATACATCCATGCTCTCTTAAACTAACAAACCAATGATAAGTCAATGATTAAAAAGATATTTATCAGAGAACAACAATGCCTTAAGAGTCATGGTGATAGCGTAGCAAGGTTGAAGGGCCATGGAGATTTTAGCAACAAGTAAGATTGTTGGCATGGTGAGTAAGATTGATGATTGATGGGTAAGATTAATGGCAGTGTCATCCTGGTGATGGGAAGCGATAGGGTTCACGATGATAAAGTTGGTGATGGGTAGTGATAGGGTTCAAGTAAGAGTGATGACAGGGTTTGTAGCAATGATGCTGGCAATGGGAAGCAACAGGGTTCACACATGTACGACTTGCGACAAGCAATCATAGGTTTGAAGCCGAACTAGCTCGATGAATTCCAACGATCCAACTTTTTTTGTAAACGTTTGCTGAATTTTGAACCTCATGGTTGAAATCTGGGGAACCCTCTGACTTAACTCATGAGTATAAATATAACAAAATGAGCACTACAATTGACAACTTTAGCAAGGAGCAAGTACATAGTCATTGTTGAATTTGATACATAAAGGGGAATGAAGGCAATTGGGACTGGAGAGCACTCCATTTACAACAGCAAGAGGGAGGAATACAAATAGTCATCGCCTGCAAGTGAATTAAACCTGCAAGGAAATTAAACCATTAGATCTAAACCCTTGTTTAGTAGATATGGCAAAGAATATTATGATTTTGTTCAATATTCTCTGTAGAAAATAGTTTTGTATTAAAAAAATTGAAAATGTGGCACCTCACCCATTTTTTAAATAAATACACCTATCAACTTAATGATTATGTTTTATAATTATAAAAATTTAGTGACAAGCCATGTAGCACTTACACATGGTTGGTCGTAGTTGGCCTTGTAGATGGCGACACCACATCTAATCGGTCTATAACACTTATGGTGTGGAATATATATATATTTCTTGTATATTCCTAATCGACGAGGATTGAGAGTGATACAGGGGGATCTCTGAATGAGTCATTTTTCAAACTCGTCAAAATATAGTGGAACCAATGTTAGGACATAAAGCTCATATAGTGTCATACCTGTATGGATAGTGCAAAAAAGAGTGTCCAAGTGAAAGTGCACCATTGGGGCAGTGGAGGTAGCTTGATTTTAAAATTATTTGAGCATCATGCTTATCCATGCACTCAGGTAAAGGTAATACCTTTCAGGACCTTTCGTAGCATGCGTTCCCATCTGTGTCGCAACTTATTTGGTAAGCTACGTGTCTGATGCATGGAGAACTGACTTCGTTCCATCCCCCACACTAACTCGGGCAACCTTTCAACCGCCCAACGACCTATCGCACTAGTAACTGCTCCCATCAAGGCTAGTAAGTAAGCCCCACAACCTAAAGTGGCGAAGAACAAATAGAATTTGCTATGAAAGCTGACTAATGGGGGTATTCCTGCATATGGGAACATAGTAATGGAAAAGATAATAGCCAAAATAGGATTCGGCCCAGCTGGAGTGCCCAGATTTGCTTGAGTCGATTCCAATGGTGTTTGTTTCACTCAAAACAGACTCTGTATGGAAATGTTATGATGTTCAGAATTTTTGGCCAAACAACATTTCCTGTGTAGACTTGAGAAAAAAGGAGGCCATGTGGCACCATTGTAAGGGTGACATGTGGTATACGAACAAGTGTACGATGTTGATGTGGCAGGCCCTCGTGGTAACACATGGAGAATCAAGTTGACATGCCAAGCATAGTTGGAAGTTGTGTGGCACCTGTTAATGTGGCAAGCTGACTAGACATTGTATGGGACAATCAGAGGGAGACACGTGTCATCCTTGGGATGGAAAAAATATATTGGGTCATCTGAACTTCACTCCATGGGTTTCAAACCCTTAACCTCATCTTTTCTGTTACACCATTGGATTCATTTGTTAAACAAGATTGGAATATACTATTTAAAGTTTAGAACAATGCTATATAAAGGAGAAATGGGGGCTGACCACCCGCCAAAGTTGGCGGGCCGGTCGAGCCCGCCCCAAGCATGGAATGTGGGTTAAATCCACCAACCATTATGCCAAACCAACAAACCAAAGATATCATGCCACCACCGAATCAGATCCCAAAGAGAGATCACGCGGGTCTCCTGACTACAAATTTGATGATCCACCAACAAACCATATGGGATGGGTCTTGCTTGGACCCCACCCCCATTTATTATAAATTGAAGGGTTCCGATTTGGTCGAGGGGGACCACGCAAAGAGACAAGGAGCTAAGGGACTGTCACACTTTTTGAGACTGTGTGGGAACAATTTTCCAGGTTTGTACACTGTACGTATCTATGCAATGTACGGCCTATGACGTGGCACTTTGAGGGTCATTGGGATTTTTGAAGGGTTGAATTTTTTACTACTCCAAACTATGGATTGTTTTATATCGATCCTCATCCTCTGATGCTTTTGAACGCAATGGTGTAGTTTGTTTTCTATTCTGGGCATCCCATTTGCAGGGCACTTCTAGAATTTGAGGTATAAAGCCATATTTGCCATGTAACTTGATATTTTACCGAGATTTATAATAAGCGACCTCCCCATTGAAGAGAAGGCCTAGATATGTAGTCCCCTAAGGAGAACTTAGTTATCAAGATGTTCTTGTGTGATTTTATGGTGCATCTCTCTTTTATGTGTTATCTTCCTTTTATGTGCACATTCACACATTCATGTTCTTATAAACTAACAAACCAATGATAAGTCAATGATTAAAAAGATCTTGATGAGAGAGAAACAATGGTTTAAGAGTCATGGTGAGAGGGTAGTAGGGTTGAAGGGCCATGGAGATTTTAACACTAAGTAAAATTGATGGCATGGTGAGTAAGATTGATGATCGATGAGTAAGATTGATGGCAGTGTCAGGATGGTGATGGGAAGCGATAGGGTTCACGACGGTAAAGTTGGCGACAAGTAGCGACAAGGTTCAAGTAAGAGTGACAATAGGGTTTGTAGCAATGAGGCTAACATTGGGAAGCGACAGGGTTCACACATGTATGACTCACGACGAGCAACAACATGTTTGAAGTCAAACTAGTTGATCTGGATTTATGTGTGAAAGAACTGAAAAAACAAATACAGAATCATAATGACAGACGTTTTGCAAACATAACAAAGATACAATAAACACATATTATATTAAATGGCGGAAATAGCACAGATTGTAATACAATATCTACAATGGCGGTGGCTATCTCTGAGAAGAGATGTGACTGCTACGCTCATCCATGCAAATCTGAATACAAAATGAGGCCAAATGGGCCTATTTATAGTAAGAATGAGGGCGAGAACCCCAAAAGTCCAAAATATAACCTTAGAAGATGAATCATCATAAATTTTGCGGCCCCAAGGTGGTCAGTTGAACAGACAACTTCCCGAGGCCATAATTTTTGCATACGGTCTCCGATTTGGGCGCTTAATAGCTAGTTGGAAAGATCTATCAGAGATTTACATCCGTTAACGACAAATATTAAGTCCAAAACAAACTCATATATATATCTAACCATTCGATGCCAAAAAAACGTCGTTTAGGGCCTCAAAACAACTCCGAAAGTTTGGGGCCCGAAAAAACCGTAGAAAAATAACTAGGAAATTGCCACAATGGAAAATTGTTTTGAGCCAATGGAATAGGTGGGTGGCCACCGATCTCCATCTGGATCACTAGCTCGGTGAATTCCAACGATCCAACTTTTTTTTTAAAGGTTCGCCGAATTTTGAACCTCATGGTTGAAATCTGGGGAACCCTATGACATGACTTGTAAGTATAAATATAACAAAATGAACACTGTGATTGACAGCTTTAGCAAGGAGCAATTACATAGTCGTTGTTGAATTCGATACAAAAAGAGGAATGAAGGCGATTCGAAATGGAGAGCACTTCATTTGCAACAACAAGAGGGAGGAATACAACAATTTATAACAAGATGTGAGATGGAGGAGTACAAACCGTCATCGCCTGCAAGTGAATTAAACTTGCAAGGAAATTAAACCATTAGACCTAAACCCTTGTTTAGTAGATATGACAAAGAATATTATGATTTTGTTCGAAAATAGATTTGTATTAAAAAAAATGAAAAATGTGGCACCTCACCCATTTTTTAAATAAATACACCTGTCAATGTAATAATTAAATTTTATAATTATAAAAAATTTAGTAACAACGCCATGTAGTGCACATGGTTGGTCGTAGTTGGCCTTGTAGATGGTGACACCACATCTAATCGGTCGATAATACTTATGGCATGGAATGTATATATATATATATATATATATATAGGTCTTATGTTAGGAGGTTGTGGGTTTGACTTTTACCAATAGCTTGAGACAGAGGAATCCGATCGACTAGGTTACCCATTGGGCACAATGGCCAAGTGCCTTGAATTTTCAGTGAGAATAGGGTTTTACAATTGACTGCTGCTCCATAGGATAAAGGGCCAACAAAACCAAAACATCTTTTCCGGCAGAATTCCGCAGCAACTCTTTACATAGTTCCATATAAATCCAGATTCTTCTTACGGTAAAGCTTTGCTTCCGGGGAGCTGTTGGCCCATCTAAATCCAGATCCTCCAAATTCAATGAAGTTTATTTAGACTTTTATATTTTATTTCGCGCATCCGAAAACGTCAATGCCCGCCCTCGGTGGTAGAATTGATAAGTGCATTAAATATTGAAGTATTCTAAAGAATAGACCATTTTGTTTTTTTTTATTAATCAGAATCCAGTTATATAATTTATGTGCACATCATAATTTTTTATACTTTAAATTAAATATTTAAAAATAAATTCAACGTCTTTAAATATCCTTATCCTTATCCTTGTTTAACTGTACAATTCCAACTACTCCAATTTCAATCTCCCAACAACCTACCGATCATTGATATGATATTCAAAGTTTTACCAGAGTGTATATTTGTGGAAAAGCCATCTCAGTTGGTAAAAGCTATTCATTGAGGTGTAGATCTTGGATCTTGAGCTACTTGATTCCAACAGTTATCAAGCCTAGTGCAATCAGCCGCATTAAATGCTCTGCAACTCAATAAATAGCTCTTACAATTGTGAGGGCTTCACCATTAATTACAGTCGCCTCCCCAAACTTACCCGTTCATCTCTTTAACGATCAGCATCAATGATCAACCTTCTTCAACATCACTAACCAAGCTTCTTTATTCTAATCAAGAAATGTAAACCGTACGTTTTTCATTGTATGGGTCTTTTGTGGGTATTATCAGCAGAGTGACCTAAGTTCAATCCTTTTAGCTAGTTGAAAAAAATGACACCCAAAATCCAAATCCAACTGGTCACTCTAGCAAATGAGAAAAATTCTAACAAACAAAATAAAAGTATGTAAAAAACTGCCTGTATGTAGAAACTTATATAACAGAAGCTGGAGTGATAAAGTTCTATTCTCCTATTTTGTAATAAAAATAAAAGAAGTTATGTTCTTACTCTAAGCTAACTTTTAATAAGCTGTGTGCTAAAACGATTTCTTAGAAAACCGTTCTGATATTATTTCTATTTGATAAAGCTGACGTTATCTTTTCATAAAGTTTGCTTTATAAAAATCCACTTTTCTAGAACCTCTCAAATCTTTTCATAGACGTTTTATAAATAATATAAATGAAAAGCTATGTGAGCTAACATTGTGTTTTCAAGAGCGTTGTTTTAGGAGTCGGCTTTCGAACCGACCATTTGCATTGATTGGACGACCGCGCTTGCGTGAGCGGTCACGTCCGACGATCGCGGTCGTCCGATCGGTGCAAATGGTCGGTTCGAAAGGGCCAGGGGTTGTTTTATAAAATACAATTGTTCAAGAATCTTTCAAGTTCATATCTTTTCATAGAAGTTGACATAGTGGCTAGTAGCTACTCCCGGTCTAGAATACGACTAAATACCAGACACGATTCTAAATCCAAGACACATGCGAAGAATTTGATAGCCAGAGCGGTGTTATCTGCCCTTCATTGCAGCTATTGCAATCATTCATATTAGAAGAGCATGCATTTTCTCACTATTAACATTTAATAGATTCGAGCTTGATTGAAATAAACTTTAATAGATTCCAGTTTATTAAACATGCGTATCGTTGGGATTGTTCCAACGTCACCTAGGGAACTAACTATATAGAAGGTTTGGTATGAAGTACACTATTCGACGAGCACTGTAAAATATCATTGCATTGCAAACAATTTGGTGATTTAGATATTATTAGTTTTTAGATTTGTTTGAGCTCATCAATAAGTTTAACTTGTGTAACAAATGTATAATAGAGATTTATTTTATGGTCTTCCTAACTTGTTACTTCAATGCATCTTGATTAAAACTCTGGTAACAATTTGTTTTTTTGTTTTTTGGATCAATTTTTGTTTTTTTTTTCAAATCAATTTTTGTTATCATCACGTTTTTTCAAGTATTTCTTGTTTTTTGGGGTAATAAGGTCTTTCAAAAATATGCCAAGTGAGTAATCGTTGGATGTGGAATTTAGTTTCGCATCCAACGAGCTCTTCCAATCGAAATTTGATTAAAATCACAGGGAGATATGTCGAAAATACGAACAAAAAAGTAGTTTTTTTTCTTTTATTTTTCCAAAAGTAATAAATATTATTTTATTATTTATCTTAGGAGGCCCCTTTTGAGTTGAAATTTACTTTAATGTTTTTCTCTTTATTAAATAAATAGTATTTGTTTTGTTTTATTGCCACTATCTTAATAAAACTAAGTAGTTAATTGTGTCTATAAACATTTACCCACCACTTTACTTATGACTATATTACTAGCATTTGCACCAAGAGGTGCAAAGGAACGCCGAGAGGGTAAAAATATTGTGTCTTTCGACAATTGAACCTTCGGACATTGATAATAACATTTTAATAATATTTATGTCTGTATTTCTAGCTCGACTTACAACTGAGGTTTTATCTAATAATAAATTTCAACATTTTTGCGAACTTGTCGTTCTTGATTGCAATTTGGGGTTTCCGAAAGGAAATGTTCCTCTTTTATCAAATTTCAATTTTGGATGTTCGATTTCGAAGGGTTTTTTTCATATTTGCAATTTTCGATTTTGGATTGCGGAAGTGGGAATATTGCTTTTCGGTTTCCGCAAATTGAAAAGCTGACAAGTTTGTTTATGGAATATTTACTTCGCGATTTTTCAGAAACCATTTGAACTCTTTTTATGTTTTCCCGATTTCCTATTTCTGACTTTTCGCTTATGGGATATCGACAATATTGCTTTCGATATATGATTTATCTACTTTTCCAATTTGCGAGTGTGGCAAACTAGAGGTATCAGTTTAGATAAAATTGAAGGTGTTGGAAACTGCAATTGTAATTTTTAGCTAATAATTTTGTTTGTTTTTTCAAATAGACCCCAAACTAAGAGCCTAAAGGCTGAAAAGGGCTGGAGAAGATCTTAGATTAAACCCAGATAATTTGGTAAGGGCTATGCAGAATTGAGAGAAATTGACTGTAGTCCATCAAGCCATTACCAAAGAGGATTTTTCGATCTGCGGTTCTGCATTTCGCAAATCGAAAATTCGAAACCATGAAAAGTAAATTTTGCGTCGGTCGTATAATACGTGACACCTATGGATTTTTCGATCTGTGGTTCTGCATTTCGCAAATCGAAAACCATGAAAAGTAAATCTTGCCAAATTTTATATCCTATGCTGCTGCTTTGATCTCCTCCATTGATCCATATGAAATTGACGATCTAGATTATTTTTCCATTTGAGTTGGGTTTTTAAATATTTGTGAAGTTGCGATTTTTCAATTTGCTCACGGTTTTTTTACTTTACATTTGCTCTGTGTTTCAGCACCTGGATTCATGAATTTCACCTCTAAGTTTTCACCCCCTGGCTGTTTTTTCTGGTAAATTTAAACTCGCATAGTTTTTAGATATGGTTGCTAAAATTCAATCAGAGAAGGTATTTGTTACGACCAGAAATACCAGATCTAAAACGTCTCTTATAGAGTAGAAAATTAAAAATTCCAGTGCTGATGTTTTCTCTGACACAAGTGGGTATGTGTCTGAGACCTTAAATCTGGACTGGTCTAGAATTTATGCTATTTTTGACAATGATGATTTTTCCTTTGTTGATTATGAACAACCTGCCTATATGCACATACATGAATCTCAGATTCACTATATTATGGAGAGACCTACATTTATGCCTTACACGAACCCTGTTAAGTGGGCATTGGACCACGCAAACCTTAACCAAAGAATGTTTCATCATATTGACAATGTCTATGTTGCTTCATTTAATCCATATGTGTTTGCTAGGGCTTATAATTTGGCAACCCCTGAGCATCTTTTCTCTGCGAAATTTTTCGACGAAATGCTTGTCAATTTCAATTATGAAGAAGTGGTGAAATCTTGGCTAGAAGACCCAACAACAGTGATAACCACTTATACTATGAAACAAGAACTTTATACTAAGAACGAGACCTCTGGGCATAAAAACGATGATTTTTGCAAAAAAACCACCAAAACCACCCCCAAATAGAAAAGTGTTGATACCAGTATGCATGTTTTTTTTTTCGGGGTTAAAAATAGAGGCTTGACCTAAACATCCCATACTATTGTTTACAAAAACTTTAAAATCAATCCCTAAATTGGAAAAAGATTTTTTTTGCAAAAGATAAATTACAACTTTTTTAAAAATTGCATATTAAACAAACAAAAAAATTTCATAAATCATTTCACCACTCTAACCATATAAAATCAAAGAAATTGTGATGTGATTCATAATGAAATCATATAGTACACCATAGAAGAACAAATGATTCATATAAATAATCAAAATCTCCTTTAGAGTTTCAATTACAAACATCATAATAATAAAAAATATTTAAAATTTCATTTGAAATTATTCAAATTCATCCATGGATTCTGACACCCCATCAGAATCTACATTTTCTACAAATGAAGGACTAGACAACGATATAGATGACCCAAATTCTTCTCTATTATCAATGGGTAGACCATTTGAGTCTACATGTATGCCCATCATTTCAACTATCATATTCCTTCTTGATCTACCGCTTGGTTTAGCAGACTCCCATCTTGCAACCTTTTTTTGTGAATGGGTGTAGTGTTAATTGTAGTTTTTTCCAACCTTCTCCAATCGTATCAACCATTCACTTTTTTATGTATGTTGGAATATGGATCACCTTGTGTTATTATTTTGAAACACTAAGGTTAATACCATTGAACAAGTTTTTTCATTAGATGTAGATATAAATTATTTTATAAAAACGGATATAGATGTTTCTATTATTTTTCTTTATATTTACCTTTTGTCAACCCAACATGTGCCCAACCATTCATGAACAAACCTCAAAAACTTGCCTCAATTCCTACCAAAAAAAACTTGCCTCAATTCCTAATATATTAAAAAATAAAGCCTTCTAAATGATCATTCATAGAAGCACAAACACAGGTTGATGTCAAATCATTGACATAAGTTCATAGTGGAAAAACACATAGACCCGTGATGTCATATCACATACATAAACCTTACAGTGTAAAAACGCTTTTTGCCTCAAAAATTTATACGATAATAGAATGGTAAGTAACGCTATTCGTTCATATATATATTTATTTTAACATTATAATAACTTTAATTTTGAATCACTGAAAATAAATATCAATTATGTGAAAAAATAGATAAAATTTAAATAAACTATAATGTTAAACACGATGTTTCATGTAACACATCTTCGGTGCAATAATTATATTAAGAAGTGTTTGAAAAAGTACGAAACTCTGAAAACCTTCATACCCTCCTTACCAAAGAGGAACTCTGGAAACCTTCACATCCTCCTTATCAAAGAGCAACTCTGTATATCTTCACACCTTCCATATCAAAGAGGTAAAAATCAATTGAAATAACATTAAATAGGGCAGAGAATTTCATGGGAAATTCAAATTTTTCTGATTTTTTATCAAAGAGAAACTCTGTATATCTTCACACCTTCCATATCAAAGAGGTAAAAATCAATTGAAATAACATAAAATAGGGCAGAGAATTTCATGGGAAATTCAAATTTTTCTGATTTTTGTGGGTTCACAAAAATGTAGGTGGAATAAAACATGTAGGCCAGTTCACAAAAATCAAACTATTCTAGTTTTCGTCATAAAACATGTATCCAGTTCACATAAATTCAAGCAACACACAACTTACATAACCATTCTCATTCAGATACATGATTTCATAAACAACATCAACCAGTGGAGGTCCAAGTGCATTAGTGTATGCAAAATCTCTGGTATTGAAATTGTTGCATGACTCAGGTATAGTGATATTGGGAAGAGGTTCATACACTCTAAATTCAAGCAACACACAACTTATAGGCCAGAGTCCCTCCCCCCCGCCTCCCCCGCGCCGCCAGTAAGGAGCGGCCCTTTGGCGCCCAAAGGAGTTGGGCTCCCCTAAATGCCACGGCGGAGGTGGTGGAAGGGGGAGGCGGAATAAAACATGTAGCCAGTTCACAAAAATCAAACTATTCTAGTTTTCGTCATAAAACATGTATCCAGTTCACATAAATTCAAGCAACACACAACTTACATAACCATTCTCATTCGGATACATGATTTCATAAACAACATTAGCCAGTGGAGGTCCAAGTGCATTAGTGTATGCAAAATCTCTGGTATTGAAATTGTTGCACGACTCAGGTATAGTGATATTGGGAAGAGGTTCATACACTCTAAATTCAAGCAACACACAACTTATAGGCTAGAGTCCCTCCCCCCATCCTTCCCCTTCTACCACCTCCGCCGTGGCATTTAGGGGAGCCCAGCTCCTTTGGGCGCCAAAGGGTCGCTCCTTCCTGGAAAAATCGCGCCACCAGTAAGGAGCGGCCCTTTGGCGCCCAAAGGAGCTGGGCTCCCCTAAATGCCATGGCGGAGGTGGTGGAAGGGGGAGGCGGAATAAAACATGTAGCCAGTTCACAAAAATCAAACTATTCTAGTTTTCGTCACAAAACATCTGGTCAGTTCACATAAATTCAAGCAACACACAACTTACATAACCATTCTCATTCGGATACATGATTTCATAAACAACATCAACCAGTGGAAGTCCAAGTGCATTAGTGTATGCAAAATCTCTGGTATTGAAATTGTTGCACGACTCAGGTATAGTGATATTGGGAAGAGGTTCATACACTCTAAATTCAAGCAACACACAACTTATAGGCTAGAGTCCCTCCCCCCATCCTTCCCCTTCTACCACCTCCGCCGTGGCATTTAGGGGAGCCCAGCTCCTTTGGGCGCCAAAGGGTCGCTCCTTCCTGGAAAAATCGCGCCACCAGTAAGGAGCGGCCCTTTGGCGCCCAAAGGAGCTGGGCTCCCCTAAATGCCATGGCGGAGGTGGTGGAAGGGGGAGGCGGAATAAAACATGTAGCCAGTTCACAAAAATCAAACTATTCTAGTTTTCGTCACAAAACATCTGGTCAGTTCACATAAATTCAAGCAACACACAACTTACATAACCATTCTCATTCGGATACATGATTTCATAAACAACATCAACCAGTGGAAGTCCAAGTGCATTAGTGTATGCAAAATCTCTGGTATTGAAATTGTTGCACGACTCAGGTATAGTGATATTGGGAAGAGGTTCATACACTCTAAATTCAAGCAACACACAACTTATAGGCCAGAGTCCCTCCCCCCATCCTTCCCCTTCCACCACCTCCACCGTGGAATTTAGGGGAGCCCAGCTCCTTTTGGGCGCCAAAGGGTCGCTCCTTACTAGCAGAATCGCGCCGCCAGTAAGGAGCGGCCCTTTGGCGCCCAAAGGAGCTAGGCTCCCCTAAATGCCACGGCGGAAGTGGTGGAAGGGGGAGGCGGAATAAAACATGTAGCCAGTTCACAAAAATCAAACTATTCTAGTTTTCATCATAAAACATGTAGCCAGTTCACATAAATTCAAGCAACACACAACTTACATAACCATTCTCATTTGGATACATGATTTCATAAACAACATCAGCCAGTGGAGGTCCGAGTGCATTAGTGTATGCAAAATCTATGGTATTGAAATTGTTGCATGACTCAGGTATAGTGATATTGGGAAGAGGTTCATACACTCTAAATTCAAGCAACACACAGCTTATAGGCCAGAGTTCCTCCCCCCATCCTTCCCCTTCCACCACCTCCGCCGTGGCATTTAGGGGAGCCTAGCTCCTTTGGACGCCAAAGGGCCGCTTCTTATTCTCGCGCCGCCAGTAAGGAGCGGCCCTTTGGCGCCCAAAGGAGCTGGGATCCCCTAAATGCCACGGCGGAGGTGGTGGAAGGGGGAGGCGGAATAAAACATGTAGCCAGTTCACAAAAATTCAAGCAACACACAACTTACATAACCATTCTCATTCAGATACATGATTTCATAAACAACATCAGCCAGTGGAGGTCCAAGTGCATTAGTGTATGAAAAATCTCTGGTATTGAAATTGTTGCACGACACAGGTATAGTGATATTGGGAAGAGGTTCATACACTCTAAATACTATGAAAACTATATTTCAGGTACCCATTCATGTGACGCTTGGAGCTTCATAGGAAACTGTTATTTTGTCGTTGCATTAACCTTAATATTGCAGCACAACTGAACGAACATCCACCATGGTTAACAATACGGAACACATTCAATCGATCGATTAATTTGAAGATCAACAAAATAAACACAACCATGATACCTAGGTCTTGTTGGGTGACCAGGAAATGCGTAGTCATCAATTTAGCAAGTCGTCAAGCTGTTCTTCACCGAAAAGGACCAAGAGATATCGAGATATAAGGCAGGTCGCAAGGTTGATCGAAGGCGTCGTTCAGTCAAGGGGAAGGTCGAACCAACCCATAACAAGATTATTTCTACAAGATCAGTGAAGACAAATATTGGGATGATAGTTGTTTTAGTTGTTAGAATTCTGTTGGGATGATGGAGACCGATGCCAAAATCCTATAAGGAGTTGAACAATGATTGATTATTTAAAGCTTTATCTCGCAATTCTACTCCTCCATCTCTGCATCACTCCCCTCCGCATTCCCCTTCCACCACCTCCGCCATGGTATTTAGGGGATCCCAGCTCCTTTCCTCTGCCATGGCATTTAGGGGAGCCCAGCTCCTTTCCTCTGCCGTGGCATTTATGGGAGCCCAGCTCCTTTGGGCGCCAAAGAGCCGTTCCTTACTGGTGGCGCGATTCTTAGAATCACGTTGCCAGTAAGGAACGACCCTTTGGCGCCCAAAGGAGCTGGGATCCCCTAAATGCCACGGAGGAGGTGGTGGAAGGGAGAGGGGCGTTATTCCACCTGGCTAATTCATGACATTGGATTTGAATTTTATCGGATCGGAATTGTTGTGTATTGGACCATGTATACAAATCTTGTGGGTTAATGGTTTCCGTAGAAGAAAAGTCGCATTACTGACTTTATAGAATTTTGTACCGTATTTGAATACTATATATTTATATATAAATATCACCTTGCCATCACTGATATTTATTGGGAAGGGACGTCCAATCCACCTTTCTATTCATCTTTGATGCTTATTTATACATTATGAGAGAGGTTGGAGCGGTTGTACCCACTCCAACCACTCATTTGTTAATATCTTTTTAAACTATATACTTATACAATTATGATGACATTTAGGAGGTGAAGTGGCCCCCTCTACACTAATCTTTAGATCTAGGACAATATGGAGACCACCAGCTCAACGTTGGAGGAGAAATGGAATGAGGATGACCTGATCTACAAACCCAAGTTGGAAAAATGTCGAAAAAATCAGATCTGGGAAAAAGTCAGAATTTCCATGAGCATTAGGGTTTGAGCAAATAGATTTCCAAATCTAGGGAGAACCAGCCACTTTCATATCATTGTTGAGGGTGAATTAGGGAGGGGAAGGCCTGATCTACAAAACCCAATAGTGGCTTTTCCAGAGATCGAGCAGTTGATTTTTTAGTATTTTTTTTTTTTTAGTATTTATGGAATTTTCAATAAAATGAAGAAAAACATATATCAATGGATTGAGATTCGGTAGAAAGGAAATAACCTATAGATATTACCTGGAAATCCTTATAGATGCCTTGAAGGTGATGATCCCTGCTATCCCGATCAATTTGAGAAGACCTATGTGATTTCTAAGCCCAATGTTTTGCTCCAAGTGACCAATGTGCCCTCTCCAATGCACAAGAAAACGTCAACAATATCAGATTTACTATGTCATGAGAAAAATACAAGATCTACAGAAAAATAACAAGATGTAGTCATACATCATAATGAAGCGAATGAAAACCCCCTGTTACAGACGAAGCCAGTCCAAGCGAGTTGAGGTCCCCCTGTAAAAACACCTAAGTGAATTCGCCCTCCTGTAGATAAGACAATGATTCCAAAAAATATATAGATCTCACACAAACCCCCTTGAATGGCAGGAAGCAAAAGACTTTCCAATCACCATCTAAGAAAACCAGATGCAAAGGATATCCAAAAAATATCCACAAGAAAGGTTTTTTATTAATCAGATCCAAGAGCTAAAGACCCTTTAGGATTTTGGTTTTCTCGTTTGTAAATAGAAACGAGAGAAACAAAATCCTAACCACTTCCAAAATGAGTGGCTAAGATTAAAAGATATAAATGTTCTAATAAATGGTTGAGATAATCTCAACATACAATATATGGATCAATACAACCATAAAGTACCAAAGTGGACTAGATTACCCAAAAAGAGGGTACTCCACTCAACAAGAAATAAATGAAGCACATGGTGGGTCCATGGAGTGTTAACTAACTCCCTCTGGGTGTCCCTGTGGTAAAAAAAAAAAAAAATTTAATTTTTTACTTTGTGCCTTCTTGAGGAAATTGTGAGCCTCCCAAAAGCCCCAGAAAAAAATATAAAAATGCCCCAAAAATAGGTGTGGGCCCAATCAGATGTTGCAACTGCTGGAGAAGGTTCAGAGGACATGACACTCATCATCATGACTCATCCCATGTCATTTCCTTGCCTCAGTATCCCAAATCATTTTTTTAGTATCCATTTAATCATTTTTTAATTTGCCTCAAGAAACGTGAACCTGCCAAAACAGCCTCCTAGGGTGTCTGTGCTATCAAACTGAGTCCACTAGGCTCTCTGGGATGGGGGTACTATGATACAATAAAATTTCTGCACCTTATATGCCCCATACATCACCCTAGGATATCCAATAAAAACATCTCCCTGCTCATACACATCATCTAGTGAAGCAAAACTATGTCAAAAGGGTAAAATGAGCCTGATCATCTCTACAAGTGCCCGAAACTAATACCAAGCTATCTCATTAGACCCAAAGAGTCCAAATCCATCTAGGGTATATACTCATACCCTTTCCAGGTCTCTGCCTTATCATCAACAATATCCAGTAGACAAAATAACAACCAGTAAATGATCAGATAACCAATATAACTCACTCTAGCATCCATATGATGTAAATGCTCAAAGGCTAAAACATGCTCTACAAATCATATAAGTAACAATCATAATAAGTAGCAGTCACCTCACTAGCGGTACATCAACCAAATACATATATATAGGGTTTTATTAATCATTACTCATATCAGACTTTCAAGACTACACTCACTTCATAGTTGTAGTCAATTTGCGTGTGGAGGGTGAAGGCTAAAATTGACAAGGCTACGACAAAGGATGACTACAAACTTGACATCATGACACTTTGGATATGGAAAAGGAATACTCACTCTAGTCATATGTCAGACAAACAATAACAGAGGGGATGGCAGTTCCTTACAAATGGGTGAACTACTTCAGAGGAGTCTACTCACCTTGAAAAATGCTCACAATCTAACTCAATACAAGCAAGGCTAACAATCTTTAGATAGAACTTTAGGAACCATTGCATTTTGGGCCTTTGATTTTCCATAGAGTCGGTGTATGCATTTTTATGCATACTTTTATTATTTTAGGATTTGCATTCATGTATGTTGAAAAACACTACTTTTCATAATTGTTTAAGATATTTCATTACAATATTTTTTCAAATCCAATTTCATTAGGATAGCCTTTCATTCATGTATGTTGAAAAACACTACTTTTCATGAATGGGATTTTTTCAAGATATTCATTTCATTTCTAGATACATTGTATTGATTTCAGCGCTACTTGTTTCAGGTAAGCAAACACATCCTAGGTAACTCAGATCTGAGACACAAATAAACATGGAGGTTTGTCCAACAAAGGCTCTAGTGGGGCAAAAAAGGTCCCCCACACCATAAGTCAAGTAGTAGGTTGGTTTAAAACACAACTGGAAGGTAATGGATGGGAGGAGATAGTGAAAGATGAAACCAACACTAGCAAGACAAAAGATGGTGGGAATGAATACCTCTATTCTCCCTAAGGAGGGTAATATGAATGAGTATAGATCAAGAAATTCCAAGTCTTAGTAGGGACATCAATACATAATGCATATACATCCAAGTCCACATATTTATATGACCGCCATATCATGACACTAAATGCTAACACATGTCACAGAATTGAGTATAAAAGGAATGATAACCATAACACCATATAATATAAACTGAGTCATAACCATGAAAATATATCCATATGAACCATCATCTGTCCAATGTGAAACACTGATACAAACTGGGCATCACTAACTGCTTTGCAAATGACTAAATGAATACATCAATCCTCAAATCTGAGTGTCCTGAGGCTCAGTCTTGACATGGGAGAATACTATAGTCCACTGATAACATAATGATCCATCAAAACTGCTCATCTCAGCATCTCATATGTAAGAGATCTGGCTGAAAAAATGTACTAAATCTGAAAAATAGAATATGGTAGCTTGGATACTATATATGTGATAACATGCTTATTGAGGTCCTACCAACTCTAACCAATTTAGACAAGTGTTAAGTAAAATCATAAATCCAATGAAACCACTTGTTGAATGAATCTATTAAGTTTTCTTTACAGTTGATGATAGAACAAGTCAAAGATGGCTTGTAAGTAATGTGAATGAAAATTGAAGCCATTATAACTTGTTGTTTGAAAATCAAGGAAGGATAAAGAGAAATGAAACCATGCTAGGGATGATATTGATTGTTGCAAACTTCTTCCATTCATAGATCGATGGGATCATAAAATTTATGCAAGTTTAAATTACATGAACGAAAAGAATTCGCTACATGATTCATCCCTGCTGGGCCATCATTGTTTCCCTCATCTTCCTGGTTGGCACACTCAATCATACTCACATTATGATCATTGGTGAAACAAAATAGGGACAAATTAGAGATCAATAAACCAAAAATTTAGATTAACCCCATTTGTTGTTTAAAAAATGAGAAAATATGGAATTGGTCTTTATAGAGATTTTCAATCACCCGATCAAAGAAATTAGCAAAATTGAAAGTATTATTCACCAAGGATGAAAGGAGATAAAATGTTTTACCATTGACCACTTGGCACTTTCGAGATTTTGTACCGAAAATTCTGAATGACACCATACAAAAAGACTTCAAAATTTGGGATGGGAGGGTGGATTGGAAAATTAAAACTTGATTTGCATCACCTAAAGGTGATAACACCAATCTTGTATGTGATATGGGACATTTGTTAAAGAAATTAGCAAGATTAACACTAACCTCCCAAGAAATAGACTTACTATGATTAATCTCTTCAACCAAATCACCTTAGCCAAAAATCTGATGGGGAATAGCAACAACATTACAAGAATCATTCCTCGGAGTCTCTTGATGACTATTTTGACATAGATTTAAGCTCAAAAGATGTGACAAAGAACACTCTAGGTCAATTTCTCTCACTAGTATATCATCATCATGTGGTTTTTCTTCTTTAGAATGTTCATTACATTCAACTGAGGATAAATGATCATCGCTATTCATTTGATAGGGAAAAATACCAATATGTTCATTTCTAACCTCCTTATCATCCTCACAAACTTGGTCTTCAACCACAATATGACCACATGATTGATCCTCAATGGAAATTTCAACCTTTTTTTCTTCTGCAGAGACATAATCAAAGTCTCAATCCAAATTAGGATAGCTTGACTATTGACTCAAATTATTGTCAATTAGGCAATGACTATGGAGTTGCTCTTTTAAATGCTCTATAATGGACTCACAAATGGAAGGCTCAACTATAGATGTTTCTTGATGGTGATTTTTAGGTTCCCTTCCATGGATTAAATCCAAGACTTGCTCTGTGACTGCTTCAGCTAATAATAATAGAGTATCTTGTATGATTTGATTGATATCCCTATTAGTTTCAGCATGAGTTTTTGAAACATTATTCTCAAAGTACTCTACAATATTCTTATGGATTGTAGGTATGCTCATAATTTGGAACATTTCAGGAGAGGAATGATCCAATTGAGAAAGAAAATTGTCAATATACTGATTATCAACTACACAATTATTGCTAGATTTACACTCTAAAGAATTATTAGTGTTCCTACCCCACTTATCTATTAACAAATCTGTGAATATGTCATACCCAGTGATGGATTCTGGTGCTAAATGATCAAACCATAGTTGAACATCCCCTCGTAAGGATACTCCTAAGGATCGCATATAAACATCTTCATTGTTTGCACCTCTAATTTCCATGTAATCCCAAAGAATATCCAAATGACTCTCAATAGATATATCCTTATTTCCATTAAACAGTGGCAACCTCCTAGTGTAATCGATTTGCATAGGATGAGGTGCCCCCGGTTAATTTAGAAAAGTCAAAAGGAGGCTATTTGTCTTGTTTTTTAACAGCTCTGGTTATTTGAGTTGGGTACCTAATAGGATTACCAGGATCAGTCACTCTCGGTTTTGGTTGGTTTGATACTTGATCATCGACTCACTAGAGATGCTTAGCCATTATTTATAGTGTAGGTAAGGGAATTGGTGGGTATCATAATAATTGCGATAATTAGACTCATACCCATAATCATGGTCAAGATCATCCTCACACCAAAAATCTGACCTCCATCTATCCCTTTCGTGTATTTTCCTTTTAGCTTGATTTATGTTTTCAGTTAATTCCTTCATGCATCTTAATAATACATCTTAATTCATGATGATTTATGTGATGGGTTTGCTTCTCAGTGGAGTCACGTTTTGGAGTGGTTTTGGATTCGCCAGGTGAACGAATTTCCGTGTTCACCAATGAATGATGTCGTAGGAGAGGTAAGTGAAATTCATGCAGTGATTGTAAATATTTAAACATATATAATGCAATCACTGATATTAGACTGGATGTGATATGAATGATAAAAATAAGTACATTCATAGACACCAAAGGTAAAATAGATGAACCAAGGTAAGCCTCTACCTCCCCAGTAACGGTGCCAAAATGTTATCACCAAACTTGTAGTTGCCTCAATGAGGTGGATCCAGGATGGACGGTAGAGGGATGGGCAACTAAAGAGATGGGACCAAGATAGTCTCAACTCCCGAATGGATGGTTCTCATGCCAATCGAGGCAATCTTCACTTGATGTTGTCTTAGCCCAAGACAACAATGGGGGAGACCTAGATCTACTCCCGACGGGAGAGATCAAACCAAAACACCAGATCAAATCAAATGGAGTTGAAGTACGTAAGGTGTAAGGTGAAGTAAACCCTAGATCTATGGATGAAGTCATAAGGTGAATTATGGCTTGTATCAGAGGTTTATGAGATGTGAAATTTGATCCAAGTTCAAAATAAAAGTGACCTATGAGCCTATTATTAGATTCGGCATCAAGTTACTAGCAAAGGATGACAATTTCCACTGCCTTGGGAAACGTGACTAATGCAGGGAGGATAAGAACATGATTGGGGCTATCTAGTACCTTGGGATAGACTCAAATGAAGGTATAACAGTATCAAAGTACATGATCCATAAGGAAGAGAGAAAATTGCAAGAGAAGGGGGAAACATCAAGGTTAGTGCTAGGGTTTAGAGAGCAGTTCCTTTGGATTTGGGCCCAATGGAGTCACTTAAGAAAAACGTGAAGGAAGACCCACTTAGGGTTTTACTTGATCTTCAAAACCCATAAATGGTTTTCCAAGAGATCAAGCAGTTTGGTCCATAATATTTAGGGTTTTGAGATGAAAATGAAGATGTCAATGGATTGAGATTTAGAAAAATAAGAACTAACCCGTAAATCTGACCTGGAAAACCTTGTAGATTCCTTGATGATGATAATCTATGTCGTCTTGATCAATTTGAGAATATCTTAAGGAAGCCTCTATGTGAAATGATTTTCCCAAGGAAGCTAATGCGCCCTCTCTCTTGTGCAACAAATGCCAACCATATCATATTTGATGCGCCACGAGAAAAGAAAAAATGCTACAGAAAAATAGAAAGACGAAATCATATATCACAATGATACTAATGAAAAACCCCTGATACAAGCGAAGCCAAGCCAAGCGAGTTGAGGAACCCCAACAAAAACGCCCAAGTGAAGCTGCCCTCCTGTAGACAAGACAATGTTTTAGAAAAATATAGATCTCACAACAAATACCCAAATGCTAGGAAGCAATAGATTTTCCAATTACCATTGAATAACACCAAATGCAAAGGATATCTAAGAATTTCCACAAAAATAGTTTTCTATTATCCATATCCAAGAGCCAAAGACCCCTTACAAATGAGAAGCTCTCTCCTTTAAATAGGAATGAGAGATACCAAAATCATAACCACTTTTCATATGGGTGGCTAAGATTAAAATATCAAAAGTTTCTAATCAACGATAGAGATGAGCCCAACATAGAGTAAATGGATCAATACAATAATATAATATATCAATGGACCAAATCACCCTAAGAGAGAGGATCCCACTCAATAAAAAATAAATAAAGCTCATGGTGGGTCCATGGGGTATTAACTAACTCCCCCAGTGTGTCCTCGTGGCACAATAAAAATAATATAATTTTGTAAGTGCAAAACAGTGCATCTCTGAGGAAATCGTGAGCCTCCAAAAGCTCTAGAAAATAATAAAATATGTCAGAAAGATGGATGTGGGTCCATCCAAGTGCTGAAACTGTCAGAGAAGGAGTAGAAGAAATAAAACCCATCATCAAAAGTCATCCCATGCCATTTCCTTGCCTCAGTATCCCAATTTGAATTCTTTAATAGCCATTTTTATTATTTTAAACATGCCTCGAGAAACATGATACTCCCACAACTCTCTCCTAGGGTGCTAGTGTTATCCAACTGAGCCCACCAAGTTCTCTGGGAGGGGAGTAATATGGTAAAATCAAGTGGTTATACCACCCCCTCCTCATACATCACCCTAGGTGAAACCAACTGATGATCTCTTTGTCCCAATAGGCCATTCAGCATGGCGAAACTGCTCCAGAATGCTACACTGAGCCAAATCATTCATGTAGCTTCCCAAAACTGAAAGCAATCTATCTCATTGGACTGAGGGAGTCCAAATCCATCTAAGGTGCATACTCATACACCCTATAGATCTCTGCATAATAAATAAAAATATCCAATATGCCCAGATAGATAAAATAGTAATATGTAAATGATAAATAATAAAACCTAGGCTAACATCCATCTCCTGCAAGTGTTTAAAGGTTAAGAATTTCTATGCAAATCATTAAAATAACAATTATAAAAAGTATCAAATCATTTCACTGGCGATCTATCAACTAAATATAGAATTTCATTTATTAGCTATAACTTAGGCCAGACTTTCAAGACCATACTCACTTCATAGTTGTAATCAATTTAGTAGTGAAGGGTGAAGGTTAAAATCAAAAGGCTAGGGTGAAGGGTGACTACCAACTTGACACTATGACACTTTGGATATGGAAAGGGGATACTCACTCTAGCATATGCTGGACAAGCAACAACACAGGGGATGGCAGTGTCTCACAAATGGATAAGTTAGGTTCAGAGGTGCTTATTCACCTTGACAAATGCTCACAATCCAAATCAATACAAGTGAGGCCAATAATATTTAGATATAACTTTTAGGAACCATTGATTTTCGGGCCTTTGATTTTCCATAGCCTTGGTCCATGTATTTATTACATAGATTTTTATTATTGAGGCTTCATGCATTCATGTATGTTTAAAAACACTACTTTTCATGAATGGGTTTTCTTTATAAGATATTATTCATTTCTAAATACATTGTATTGATGGCAGTGCTATTTGTTTCAGGTTTAGCCAACACAACCTAGGCAACTCAAATACAAGACACAAATAAATAGGGAATCTTGTCCAATGCAGAGGGTCTAGTGGGGAAAGTTCCTCCATGCCACAAGTCAAGTAGTAGGTCTGGCTAAACACATAATTGGAAGGTAATGGATGGGTGGAGATACTGAAAAATGAAACTAACACTAGCAAGCCAAAGTATGGTGGGAATGATCACCTCTATTCTCCCTAAGGGGGTAAAACCAATGACTATGGGTCAAGAACTTCCAAATCTAAGTAGGGACATACATACATAATATCATACATCCAAGTCCACATATTTATATGATCGCCAGATCATGACACTAGATGCTAAGACATGTCACAAGAATGAATATAAAAGCAATGATAACCATAATGAATATAAAAGCAATGATAACCATAACACAAGACAATATCTGCTGAGTCATATACATGTAAACAATCAATCTTAACGAATATCTATCCAATGAAGAACTACTAATGCAACTCTAAGCACTACTGACTGCCATGAAAATGACTAAATGACTACATCAGTCCTCAAATCTGAGTGTCATAAGACTCAGTCATGGCATGGGAGAGTACTATAGTCCATCATCAAATAATGATCCATCATAGATGCTCATCTTAGCATCTCATATGTAAGGGAATTGGCTGAAAAGTGTACTGAAATCTGAAAAATAGAATATGGTAGCCTAACTACTAGATATGTGATAACAAAAGGATTTGGAGGCTCATGTGGTGTGGTTCTTGGATGCATATGCTTTGGTGAATGAGGTGATACAATTTCAAAATTTTCTCTTGCTTTGCTAATCTATGGTTATTGATCAATGATTTAGAGGGCTTACATAAGCAAAAAAGAATAGATATTTGTAGTCTCAAGTTATCTATTTACTTATTTACTCTTAGTGATATAAAAGAGCATTGCATTATTTAGTTGTATCTCATTCTTTTTTTATTTCAATTAGTAGATGGATCATGATCTAGTACCCATTTTTGCAAGTGTCTGAGTTATTTATTTGCAGATCACTCCACTCTATTGAGTAAAAGGTTGAACTAGTTTGCATCTCCTTTTGTTGGAGCCAAGTATAAAATTTCAACAATTGTTTGCTAAGTGAGATCCAAAGTTGCTTCAAAGATTCAATATCTAAGTGGTTCTACCTCTCTTATTCACCTTTGAAATCAAATTTTAACTCTTAAATTGGTTATTGAGTAAGGTTTGGATCTCAAGTTTCCCATTTTTTTTCAAACCTTGTGCTCTCGACTTTGCTTCTTGAACTTGTTTCTTGTCTTTTTGTTGCTTTCTTCCCTATCTTTAGATTCCTTCTCTTCGCTGCCTACTTGTCCCATTTTTTGTTGACTATCCCAAACTTCTTTTCACTGCTCTTTCTCTATATTCCATTGCCCCTTCCATTCTTGGTTGGCTTCCCCTTACCCTTGTTGGTGCTGCCCTCACCTCTGTTTGCTAGCCTCTTCTTAAACTTTCTTTTTCCCTCCTCCTTGTAGCCTTTGTTCATCCTCTCACCCTCCTTTCTTTGCTTCTTTCTTTCTTCTCTCACTTCCTAAATTCTTCCTTTGTTTTCCTTCTTCACTTTCATCTTCCATTTTACTTCTAGTTATTAGTTCAAACACTTAGCTAGTTTCACTTTAAAGTTTTATTTCTTAAGTTGCATCTATCTCATACTTGTTTCATTTTGTCAATTTTCAAAGTTTACAAATCTTAGTTGCTAGTTCATACTTAGTTTCCTTTTAGAACTTAGTTTTAGATCTTTATTTTTTTTCTTTTTTCTTTTTACTAACTCTTAACAAGTTAGTGTTCAAATCTCTAATTTTCAGGAATACAAGAAGCTTCAACTCGAATCAAGAAAGCCCAAAGGCTAGAAGCAAACAAAGAGCAAAAATACAAACTCCTTGAAAAACACTTCTCTCTTTTTTCATTCCCCCATCTCATATTGTGCTTTCAAGCGAAGACAAAAACATCAGAATAGCATTTAAATGCTAAGTTTGGACAAAATGCACCAAAGTCAAAGTATTTAAAAAGTCAAAATTAATTAAAAAATAGTGAAAATGTTCCTTGGCATGTGGTCCAAATGGTTATCGGTCCTCTTCCACATAACTCCAAACTCAAACTTTGGTTTAAAAATTGGTTACGAATTCTTTAATATAATGAGGATGGTGACATGAATGGGAGAACTCACGCTAGCATGGGTATGAAGTATGCATGCAACTGGAAGTGTATGGTCCCCTCTCAAACTAAACATATTTTTTAAACCATTTGTATGTCATGACATGCAAATTGTGTATAAGACGAGGTCACGTTTTAATTGCATGAAGGAATCACGTGAAGGTCCTCATGCTAGCGAGTTGTGGAAAGGATGCATGCGATTTGTATTGAGTGGGCCCCTATCCACACTCATTGTTTATTAAATAAACCATAGTCGATACATCATCCGCAATTTATTTCAAGTAGTTGTGATGACGCCAGGATGTAGTATGAATCACGCGTGAGAGGAGAAGGAGATGTTGAATGGGTTGTTTGGTGGGATCTTCCTTGTTTCGTGGCCAGCTCATGGCTTGGCTCCCTTCAGTCACGAGTTAACATTCACTTCAGCTCTAGTTCAGCTCAATTCAAGCTCACTTAACTAAGCTTGATCTCTGGTTCATAAATTCCCCCTTTGGGCTTGGTATTTTGTATAAATAGAGGCTCTTGGAGCTCTATTCTTCATGGATATTTTAGGCATGAACACTCTACCAAAATTTATATTGTAATACTTGTTTATGCTATTGAAATAAGAAGTGACTTTGGAGGTTCTTGGACTTGGTTCACATTGTCTTGGTGATATCTCTCTCACCTTATCTTTTCTTAAGAAAGTCATTATTCAATTTATGTTCTAACATAGCTTAAAAATATCTTGTTCAGATTTGTGCTTGAATATAAGGGTTTTGTAGGGATCATCCAAGGTGGAGAGTGGCTTGGAAATCAAGCTAGTTTTTTCACATGAAATGGTTTTCCTCTCTAATTCTTTCTCTCGCAGGTTCTCCAAGTCCTTCTCTTCTCAAAGAAAGCAACACAACAAGGAGACTAGCCTTTCCTCCATCAACAACAAACTTCAATCTTTCTTTCAGTTACATTGGTTACTACAAGTGGATCTCTATTTTCAAGGTTCTATCCTACCTCTTTTCCACTTTTGTAGAATTTATCAAGTCATTTAAATCTTTATTCCAAGCTTGCTTGGCTTCTACTAAGTTAGATCTAGGCTTTCTAGCCTTATATTTACTTTTTCAAAGCTAGATCCATCTTTCTAAAAAGTCCCTCTATAGAGATCTAATTTCATTTCCAATTTTGTAAATACATCTCTTTCTACATCCAGGTTTTGACTTGAGATAGCATCTTGGGATTTCATCCCAAGGGCCACATTGTTTTATGGTTGCTTCTCTATCCCACTATATCCTTGTGTGCATCTATCTAGCTAGAAGGTTTTCTTGGACTAGTGTTCTAGTGGTCACCTTGTTCCAAGGTTGATCCCACCTCATTGTTTGATTCTTCATCGTTTTTTTACCTTTCTTTTTTTGTCTTGGGAAACGTGCACTATTTTTCTTGAAAAACGTGCATATTTTCCACTTTTGTTTGTTGTTTTTTTTCCTGTATTTTTTAGGCCTTTTTTTAATTCTAGAATTTCTTGAAAAAATATATAAAAACTTTCTAGAAAATCTTTTTTCTCTTTTTTTTGTGTTTTTTCTCAAAAAGCATGCCATTTTGTACTTGCTGATTTGTTATTGATTTTCTGCAATTTTCTGCTATTTTCCAGATTCTGGAAATTAGCTTAAAATTTTAAAAAATCTTTAATTTTAAATTCTCAAAAATTCTCAAGTTGTTTCGTAAAAAATCGTGCATTTTACATTAAAATCGGTGAGCTTGCCTTGTCCTTTCCAACTTTTGATTTTGGGTCTCATTCGATTGTTCTGGTCTTTTGTTTCATCTCATAAGGCACTTTTCTTCTCATCCACTTAATCTTTTTGAAACCACAAGTTAAAATTTGGTTTCCTAACACTCTTACTAGTCCTTGTTCAGAACTCTTATCCACAGGTGAACTAAAAGAAAAAACAAGCAAGAAAAAGCAAGCAAAACTAGATCCAAAGACAAGGATCCAAAACCAAAAAGAAGTCATTATCCTTTTTACAAATGCATAAGAGTTTCTCATTTTTACTTAATTTATATTTCAAAGTCCTTGCAAGTGTTAAATCCCTAAGGCATTTGTACTTCATTAATAAAACAAGGCTAAGTGGGATAAGGCCTCCCATACTTGGTTTTTCTTCCCCATTTGGGGAAGAGTTTCTTTGTTATTAGCTTAGATTTATTTCAAGTACTTAGAGTAATTTAATTTTTTGCAAAGTAGATACTAATTGTTAGTTTAGTCATCTCATCTTTTGTTTATTTGAGCTACATCATCCTTATGTTCTTATTTCAAGCTGCTTGTCTTTTAACAAAGAACTAAAGTCTCTTGAACTTGCCATAACACAAGTCAAGAGCACTCTCTATTGGAGAGAATTCCTACTACATTTCCTTGCATCAAGCATATAGTTTAGTTAAAGTCTCTTGAACTTCCGTCATTAGATGAATTCAAGAGTGCTCTCTATCAGAGAGTTGAACCATGTGCTCCTAATTTAAAACCATTTCAACTCACTTTCCCATTAAAATTTACTTCGTTGCTATCCCTCACCTAGTATGCTCTATCGACCCTAAAAATTCGGACTCATACTCAGAACGGTGATCGAATTTGTTAATCTTGCAAGTGATAACATAATAAAACTTTCACCCCACAACCAACATACTGGAATTTTTGATAAATACTGAGGTAGTGGGCAAATTCTTGCCAGTGACACCAGAACAAACCGATGTTTCAGAGTTCAATCAGGCTGGTTAAGTTCCTTGGACACCTAGCCGAGAATACTAGACGATCCTACATGTCATTGAGAGGAGCCACTGAAGGTATATCTTCCAGTTGATACTTTGTGTTCTTAGCCATAATAATCAAGATCACTAAAACGTTATAAAATAAACCAAGAGCATTTGCAAAACATTCTCATCAGCATTATTCGGAGTCTTGTAACTCCAACATCCCCAAGCACTATGCAATTTTTGAATCCATTTGGCACTGGTCTATTTCACGGGGGCGTCACCTAGGGACCAATATGATATCACGTCCGTTCATATTGGGGGGGTTAAAATTAAAAAATTAAAAATTAATATATTGGGGGTATATTAGGGGTATTTAGGGTTTTTTTTTTACTATATAAATATGCAATATGCTGGGGCACGTTTTATTCAAATTTTTGGCCTGAGATGTTCACGAGCTTTGCCTGCGAGCTTTGCCTGTCCGAGCTTTGCCTGCGAGCTGTGCCTGTGCCTGCGAGCTTGTTTGCTTGTGGTTTGAGGTCTGAGTGCACCTGCGAGCTGGGTGCCTGTCCGAGCCTTGCCTGCGAGCTGGGTGCCTGTCTGAGCCTTGCTTGCGAGCTGTGCCTATGCTCGCGACCTCGTTTGCTTGTGGTTTGAGGTCTGAGTGCACCTGCGAGCTGGGTTTAGGGCATTGTTTTCCATTGTGTGGCTGCAT
>LPNX010862534.1:2649-27330 GCA_001517045.1 Pseudotsuga menziesii
TAGAAGAATACATTCCGAAGTTACATATACATCAACAAAATGTTCCTCTAATGTCTTACTGAATATCAAAATGTCATCAAGATAAAAAATAACAAATATACCCAAAAATTCTTTTAATACCTTATTCATCAATGTCATAAACATGTTAGGTGCATTTGTTATCCCAAAAGGCATGACCAACTACTCATGCAAACATTCTTTAGTCTTGAAAGTGGGATTCCATTCATCCCCTTCTCTGATCCGAGTTTGATTATAGCCACTTTTCAAATCCATTTGATGCAGGCATAACACCATAATCCCGCTCTTTCACTACTGGATGCACCCTCAAATCCCATAGGTTGTTAATGATACCTACAAGTATTTGGTATGGTCTTCTGTTGTACATGTTGAGCGCCATAAGTTGTTCTGCTGCAATGTTAAGTGTTGTAGTGATCTTTGTATATTTTCAACTTTTTCTTCTAGTCGACGACCGACTGGTTCAAATGTATAGTCGGTGTTTGATTCGACCCATAATGATTTCTTCAAGATATCTTCATATGTTGTGTACTCATTCATTAATATTGGTGTCTTGATTCTTTGTTTGAGTCCATCAATGAAAAATTGAATTACTAAGGAAGGATCGAGATTAGAAGGCATCTAGCTCATAATATCTTTGAATATTCGATCGTATTCTTTGACAGACTCTCCTATTCCTTTCTCGATTCGCTTGAGCTTGTGTCTTGCCATATGCTTTGTATCATCAACTTTGAAAAATTCCAAGAAATTATATTTTATTGTTTGCTTGGACTTAGGAACTTCTTCCAAAAAGTTCTTATACAATGTTAGTGCTTTGTTTCTAAGTCCACCTCCAAACTAGTTAATTTGCTAATTTCATCATCAATTAGGTTAGCTTGTCACAAGGCTTTACATACAAAATGATGCTTTTTAGGGTAGTCGTCCCCATAAAAAATAGGGCCATTAACAAGAATTCGATAAGCCATTGTGTTAGATTTTTTTGAACTTACCAAAGATGATGAACTACTAGACACACTTATTATTTGTCATTTATTGTTGATCTCTTGTGACTTCGACGCGTACCATGACAGACATACTTCTTCTACAAACTCGTTGTCGTTAAGTCGACACCCCGACGATTTAGGTGGTTCAATCAGTAATGTTTCTAACAGGGGGTCAACTCCAAGTGTTATGAGTAAAATAAGTTAAATAAGTGTCCTCAAAATTCCGAGATAAAAGTAATCTGGTTACCTCGATTTGGCCTTTGGATCATCAACCGATCAATAATTTGTACACCTTGGTATAGTCGAATCTATATAATGTAGTCACCACGCATTAGTCCCATGTCGTGCTCGACTATTTGTCTAATGGTTGGTCCAGTCGTTATAATCATAGGCACTGCATTGATGGGACTCAATTCTAGGACAGTAAAACACAAATTTTGTGGGGTCATCACCATTGTGTGCGATCATTATTTGGGCATCAGCACCTCACCTTCTCCAATTGATTGACTTTCCCTCGACTTAGGTGGGGATTTTTTCTTCCCAACCACCTCACCCATTTTATTTATACTTGTTTTTTGCATGTATTGGACTAGCAAGATCTGTTAGTTATTCGTGTCGCTTGCATCTCTTTCTCATTTGTTTTTTGTATGTCTGTTGTTTGTTTGAAACTTGACGGATGATGTTTTCATCGGAGAAGACTTGACTTTTTATAGGGCTTTGTTTTTTGTTTTCTTTGAATGACTAGACTTTTGTACCCCTCCATTTCCAACCCGATGATTACTATTCGACTACGCTCCATCTAGCAATGGCCATCATTTACTTGGAAAGTACTCCCACTGTCATTTGTTGACAATTTTCTCTTGTTCTTTTTTATTTTGCTGCCAATTTGTTGAAGTAGGTGTACCCAACAATGGTTGTGGCTAGACTCCATGGATGACTCCATTCTCAATAAAAAATTTATATAATAATGTTGGGATAGAACATAGGAATCCTTTGTGTAGGTTAGCATAGAATTTCCTTTCAACTTATTCAAGAGATGTTCGATCTTTTATGGTTTGGTATTCACAGAAATCGTCACATACTTTCTAGCAACTCATATATTCATTCTTACACCGTTGTAGAGTTTGTGCATCAACAATATTTCATTATTTTTGTCCATATTGGGAATGAACAGTATCTAAAAACTTCTTAATCTCACAGGGAACAGATTCTATAAATTTCTCATGTGTTTCACTAGAGAAATTTCCCCTTACTTGTGTAAGTGTCAATTTATTGCACCTTGCATAGTTATGGATGTAGTCGGTTACTTTCTTATCCCATCACTCTTGAATTTTTCTTTCATTTATCATTTAGCCATGCTCATCACATCATTTAGATTATGTACTACCGACAATGGAACCAATTTTGTAGTCTATGTGTTTGGGTAATTAATAGAGTTACATAATTGTAAATAAAAGAGAGCATTCACATGATACTAACCATAAAACAAGTAAGAGTAAGTGGGACAACTATAACTAGCTCTATATTATAGATAAGAAAGTATACAATTACAATTAACATACATATCTTTGGATCTTCCTCACCATCCCAATTTATACATGTTATATTCAGTTATTTAGTTATAGCTGCCAGTTCGGTCGACCAACCGACCATAGTCGGTTGGAGGACCTAGTTGGCTAGCTAACTAGGCTCCTCCAACACTTGTATTCATCTTGGTTATTCATCAATTGAATATCGATGACTATCTGCTTGTCCAATAGTTAGTTCCCAATCCTTGACTTTTGGTCGCCTGTTAGACTTAGTGAAGTGTAATAATTCCCCCTGGTTTCTGCAAAACCATGCACAACTCCTTTAATCAGTCCATCATGGCTGATATCCAGTTCAATTTCCAAATAATATAAACTAAAACATTGAAATAAGACTAGAAGATACACCCAAATTTCTTCGCTGCACTATAAAGGAACAATACATCTGACTTTGTATCTCAAGGACCCATTGCCATGGTCAATATATAAATTCCATTTTTTGTCTTTTAATGCAGAACATTTATGAAGGAAATTCAATTTTAGCATAACAAAAAATAACATAATAGAAAGGATAAACAATGGAAACCTTCTTTATAAGATCCAACACGTCTTCATTATCCACAAAATCTATGTTACTCCAATTGATACCTTCCCTTATGTAGTTTTCCTACTCCATCTTAAAGACATGCCGCGTCACAAGTACCAATTATGCCAACAGAAATGAAACATTATTAAATAGTAGGGTACTGGAGAATGTGCACTATAACTATGGATAGAAGAAAAAGGAAAGCAGATTCACTCCCAAGATAGCTCAAGCATGTGAGAATGTTTCCAAACCTGATTGAAATGCTGTTGTAGCTTCTCATTTGTAAGATTAATACACATTTTCTCAAAACTACCATGAAAGAAAGATTTTAATGAAAAAATAAGTTATAATGAATGTTGACCTCAAATTTCAATCTTTTTTTCATTTAATTATTTAACCAACATGATCTTTTCCCCTAAATAATTTGCAAATATTGATGAGAAGACTATATATTTGCATATAAACGTCTGAAATTTGTATGGTTCTATACTGATATTCAGAAGACAAGAAGGGAAGGAAAAAATATATCTGATACTTTCCATGTAATCTTCCTATTATATTTTCATTCTTGGAAAACAAGAATTCTCTATAAAATGTCAACTAGTGCTGAAACAGGAGGAGTTATAAGACTCAAGAGCCATAGTTCTAGATTATTTGAGTCAAATAGCCTTTAACATTTGCTAAAATTAATCCTACAAGTTGAATATGCTGGAAATATACCTGTTGACCTTGAGACATTCAAATCCATAAATATCAAGAACTCCAATCAAATGTGCTAAATTGGGATCTTGACCAATTGATATATTGATTTTATCTACCAGCCTATAAATGTTAAGGATTAGGAGATGTTATAACAGAAACTAAAGCTACACCTGTTTGCAAATAAAAAATACAAATTATTTTAGTTCATACTTTTGTAACAATAATACGTTTACAAAGAGAGTCTTCAAGGCCCTTGAAATCACACCCGAGGTAGAATTTAATGTGTTTTAAGTTTTAACAAAGTGATCCAGTTCATAGATAATAAATAAAAAATTATAAACATCAGAAACCACTAAATTATTTATGTGTTACATTTGTAGCTTGCATGAGAAGTTACGTTGTTGTTTGAAGATGGAAAATAGTTTTGGCATCTTTTGGTTGAGAAGAGTATGGTTCCTTCCCTTTGAAAAAGTCAACATTGCCAAGATGGAGAATAGTTGCTACTACACGAAATATTGCTTCCTACGTGTTAACACCATTATTTATCAAGGGGGTAAAAAATCATGATAAAGAAGAAATGATAGGTTGCTTGTCGAACCTTGGATTAAAGATATATTGTAAGAGTACGATGCTGCCCCTAAGAAGTGATCTCGTTATCAAGGATCTGATGGTACGAGTTGAAAGGATCGAAATCAATGGCTATGATTGTCTCCGCACTCTTAGAAATGCGAGGAGGATAGGGTATGTCCGGGCGCTTATCGGGTGCACAGATCAACGGCTATCAATCTGGCTCGGGCAGATCCACAGTCCATGTTTAATCCGCCCTATGAAATCGCATGATGGTTAAAGAAATGGGGTCCGGCGGAATCGAGTACGTAATGCTCGATCCAACGGTGGAAAGGTAAATTCGGATCTCATCCACGGTCGGGATTGATTCCGGAGCCCAAATCTGCACGGCATATAAGCCCAAAGCGCCCAGAGGAATGAGTAGGGGGCCGTTGATCTGACGGTCAAGGATTCAAGGTAAAGTGGATCAACGGCGGTTGACGATTCCGGATCATAAAGTTGCACGGTGGTTAAAATAACGGAGCCCAGCGGAATGTGATAGGCCCCACCTAATCCAACGGCTCGCAAATAAAGGTTGATCGCATCTACGGCTGTGGGCGATTCAGGAACGTGAAGTTGCATGAAGGATAAAGTCGGGAAACTCAGTGGAATCGAATATCCCCTTCCCGATCTGACAGCGGAGTAATGAGAGGCTATTTCATCAACGGTCGGAGATGTTTCCGGGGTGGAGACTTGCACGTTGTTTATTTCCAAGGCGCCCGGCGGAAAGATGTACGTGGCACGCGATCCAGGGGCTAGAAATTAAAGAAGATTCAGATCGACGGTCCTAGATGAACCCGGAGAATGGAAGTGCGCGGCTGATAGAAATAGATGGTGGTTGCGGGGAATAAATGGTTGTCCACGTGGCGAATTGTGGTAGGCTCCGGAGACAAAAGTGGTTTACGGAAAGCTGGTGGGGGCCTATAAAAGCAAAGTTGACTTCTCATTATTATTTTATTCGTTCGGGAAGGGTGAAAAGGACAGGCCGATTCAGCAGCTTCCATTTTTCAGTCCGGGCACGCGCCTCTACAGTCGACCAGGTAAGACTTAAACCCTGCAGCACCTCCATCCAAATTACCTTTGTAAATTAAGAAATGGACCAGGGGAAAGAAATTCAAATCTCTGGTCAGGTTGTAGACAATAGAGAAGAGTTTTTAGTGGACAGAGATAGGAGCGTGTGCGACCCCTTCCTATCCATAGGGAGTGTGTTGGTCAGTAAGGAGAAATTGTGGTATTATAACTCACAGGGTAACAATGTATTAAATGTCTGTAAGTATTTCCTGTATTACTTTGCTCTTGAGAAAACCTTACCTTTCCCGGAGTTTGCAGAGTGGTGTGCCGTAAACTATTCTCCCTCCCAGAGAATAATTGTGAGTCAGTCTGCGTCAAGAATTCTTTGTAAAATTGATGCCACAGTCATCAGAGAAAATCTCAGTTTGCCTAAAAATTACCCTATTATTCGTGAGTCGATAAATGAGTCGGTCCTTGCTGATTTTTATAAGAATTGTGAAACTGAGAATCGCTGTCATTTCCTGTCTAATATTTTAAAAGAAGGTCAATCCCTTGATGGCCTTTTCCTGCCCTACCCCGTGCACATTTTCAAAAATGAAGTCCAAATGGTCGTGTCCTTGGTCTGTCAAGTATTAGGTCTGAGTGATGATTGTTGTGTAGGCGATGTCATCCTTGGTTTTTTACTAAGAATAAGTTCCTTAAGCCCCGAGTCCCAGTCAATTCCTGTGTTCAATTTTGATGAGTATCTCGCTGAAATAATCTATCTGCAGTTAACTGAGTTCCCAAAAGTTCGTTTCTTTAGGTTTCAAACCTACTTGCTCAACATGCTGTTGTGCTCCAATGTCACCGAGTTGAAATTTTTAAGTACTCTGTGCTCTTCTGATTTGCCCAAGAAAATCAACATGTTCGAATTTGCTAATTCGATCATGTCGAAAATGTACAAAATGTTATTTGATGAGGATTTGCCCCGTGTTCTGAATGAAATGAAGTATTTAATGCAGTCTTCACCCGAAGATCGGGTTGGAGACTGGTTTCTGTACAGGGATTACACCGTGTTAAGAATATATGGGTTTACTGGTCAGCCCTACAGGTTACCTGCCTTTTTAACCCCGAGGATTTTCGCACTTGAGTTTATGAGGCAGAGGCTGCTATCTGAAGAGGAGCATTTTGGGGCTTTCAAGAAGTCCTCAAACATTAAGTTTCCACTTAAAGTCGACTCTTTCATTTTTAAAAGCAAAGGCGCCTTAATATTCATAGAGAGGTTATTAGAGAATATGGATTTCCAAAGGGAATCAAAAGTGAATTATGATCCACATCATGTTATATCCCTAAGGAAACAAGCCAACAAGAATAAGCCATTTGAGCACCAGTCTGTTGAAAATTTGGCTGAAACAGCCAATCTATTATAGTTCAAGGAAGACCCACATCTTGCACCCATTACAGTATCAGAAAATACTAACATTTTAGTTAAGCGAAGTCTCTCTGAGACTGAGAGTATGGAAGTGGACGAAGATGGGTCCCATAAAAGGGAAAAGCTGCTTGAAGGTGGTGAAATGGTAGATGAGGAAGTTTTTGATGATTTTAAAAAGGTTGCCCTGATCCCCATGAAAACCGTACAAGTAAATCAATTATCTTTTAAAAATGTAGAGGGTGATGTAGACAGTTCAGAATCAAGCCAAGTATTTAAGTCGAAGGAAGAGCTCAAAGCCAGCTATATGGAAAAGAGGAAGCAGTCATTGGAGGAGACTAGAAATTTTCTCCCGAGAGTGAGAACTTTATGCGGTTCAAAAACCTCTCTAGTTTCTGCTAGAGATGCTGAGAGAAACACATTTAAGATGGCTATAGTAAACGACAAGAAGATGTCTGAAATGGAGATCCGGTTGGACAAAATCAGTACTCCGGATAACATTCAACTGCACAAACAGACCAGTGACATCATTTACTCAGACTTGTTGCAAGCCATGGTAAGGATTAATAAATTGCAAGTTTTGATAAACAAACTAGAAATCCAATTGAAGCATGAGAAAGTTGAGAATAAAGCAAATGTCATTCAGATTAGAAAGCTGCAGACAGACATTGTTAGTTCAGACAACACCCAAGCGGTTAAGAGGATGCTAGAGGAAAAAGACAATGCACTCCAGGTGTTAAAGAAGAAGCTGAAGATTCCAGGTTCAGAGCACGTCCAATCAGCAGAATTAATGGCTTTGCAAGAGGAAACGGATAAAGTCCATCAGGAGATGATGGAATATAAAGGAAAAGCTGTCGAACTATAGGAAGAAAATGACAGGTGGGAGGCCGAGCGAGATGAACTATTATCCCAGATTTCCTTAATGAAAAAATACCAAAGTGACGAGAAGAAAATTATGGAAGAGTTAATGATTCAAACCCCCGCCGATGAAGACCTGTCCGTTGTGAATATCCACAAGCCATTAGATGATTTTTCTACCGATTATTTGTTGGTGCCAATGTCCCAGGTGAGCTTGAAAGAAGAAGCAATTAAAGATTTGAAGGAAGAGAATGAAAAGATAAAAGATGAATTGGCCAAAGTAAATGAAAGTAAAAAGCAAATATTACAGGACAGAAATCAGTATCATAAAAAGTTCATCGAGCTAAAGGAGAAAAGCATCGGGAAAGGCCCTCTTCAGGGGGCAAAACATATCATTTGGGATACCTTGTGTATAGAGATTACCAAGTTCCGGCACTATCTAAATTTTATTGATGATTTGAATATAATGATAAATTTGGCTCACCAGAGATTAAAACTGGTAAATGAACATATGGAGAAAAGGCCTCTTACTACAGCTCAGAACACACTGAATTTTCTGAATTCACTGACATATCAGAAATTGCACGAGATGGGCATAAAGGACAGAGTATCAATAGTGATGTGGGCAAATAAATCATCCATAAGCATCACTTAATCAAAATGGTCCAAGATAAATCAGAAGGATTGCTTCTGCAGGTTAATAATTTTAAACAGGAGTTTAAAGAGCTGTTCGAGGACGGATTTCCTTCTTTCTGGGACGGAGAGAGGCGGATGTTCTCACAGGAACATTATCATAACCTGCTTGTTCAGTGCCGGATGGACCACTCGAAATTCAATGATTTGGAGAAAATCCTGACAGGGAAAACCATTGTGAATATGCTCACAGAAGATTTCGAGATTCTGCAGAAGTTCGCCATCATCAGAAGCAAATTGCCTAGAAAGTCTTATGAAGCATATATGGAGCTCGAGGTATCAATTCGGGAAATGACAGAATGTGACACCCCAAATTCGGAGTAGTGGAAAGTAGTGGAGCGGTTTGGAAAGACAAAGTATATTCTTCATCCCTAGGAACAGGTGTTATGCACTGAGGAGCTGATGGGGAAAAGACGTGGAGCTAATGACGTGGAGCTGATGGGACAAAGACGTGGAGCTGATGGGACAAAGACGTGGAGCTGGATGAGCGAAAGTTTGTTATCAAGTTGATTGTTACTTTGTGATCTGTTAGGATTGGAGTTGTAACAAACTTCCTAGGGGTTAGGAATTCAGTTACAAACTCTAAATTAAGCCGATCATTCAGTGATTGATCTTCTGGGGGAAGACCTATTATTTCATGTATAAATTTGCATCTTTTTTAAGAGATGGGGGTTGGAACCCATCGGGTGGTGAATAATTTTTGAGAACATATCTGTTTTTTGGAATAACAAAGTGAATGCATGAGAGTTTTTGTCATAGATTCATGTATCGTTGATATTACAGTCTGTGCTTCTTTCTTTATGTGATTGTATTTCCCTTGTGTAACACTCCATTTTGTTTCTTCCTTGTATCTGGAATATAGTGTTAGATGATTGGAATTCATGTGTTTATGCTCTGGTTATCATTTGAAATATTATATGATTTTTTTTCTACTAAAGTTGATATAGAACTCATCCTTGTCGATGCTCTGTATTAATGGGTTGTTTCTTCATCTCTTCTATTCCACCTCGATCAATTTGAATGACTGTGATGATATGATTATCTTGCCTTTGATGAATCTCATGTATATTTCTTTTTGGTATCTCAATATTGTATATGACTCCATGCCCAATGGTTATGCGATTGTTTCAGCCAAATACATAAACCTTTTAAATGTTATTTTTAATCTGGTCCTGTTAAATCTCTACTGAGAGATCCCTCTTTGGAAGAAAATACCAGTTTCTTCCTAAAGTGGTTTTGCTGTTACCTTGGAGTATACCTTTTACAACCTGGGTACATTTTGAGTGCTAACAAACTGGCGCCGTTGCCGAGGACGAAAGTGCATATCTGCCCCGGGAGAACGACAAAGATTAAGAAAGATTTCTGTGGGCAAACAGGAATTCCAAAAAAGAAAGAAGGTTGTATATTTGCCCTGGCGACTTCACTGTAAAATTGTTTCAAAATTTAAGAAAGACACTCTGGCTTCGAGAAGACACACGCGAGGTAACTCTGATACCAAAATCATGGAAAGTTTTGAAGATCCAGAAAAATTGTTTAGAAGAAAAAATAAAGAAAAGATAGATTTCCCTTTGTTCGGTCCATCATCATCACAAGATTCTTGTATTAATCCAGAATGGGGAGTTAACACTGGAAAGGATCTGTTGAGAACCAAGTCTGAATCTGACCTTAAAAATATTGAGTTCAATCCCCGTAGGTTAGAGTCCTATCTGTTAGATTCCCTCTGGAGAGACTTGCAACAAACATCTAAGGTTAAATCATCTGCCTCTGAACACACTCAAAGTTCTTCAGTCCCTGAGAATCCAGATTTGCCCCCTCGCGTCTGCCTGCTGTATTACATGATCTCCCTCAAAATTATTCTCATAGAATTTCTTTATTTGATGGAGAGGGGGATATAACCACGAAACAACATGTTGCCAAGTTTGAAGATTTTATTGACTTGGAGGAAGTTGACTATCCTGATGTTAAGATACGATTGTTTGCCCAGAGTTTGTCAAGGGAGGCAAAGAAATGGTTCAAAGATCTTCCAAATGGGTCTATAGTGAATTTTCAGGCCTTTCAGAATGCATTTTTAGATAGGTGGGATGATAAACAGAATCCTCTGCAGCTTTTATCTCAGTATAACAGTCTTAAGAAAGGAGGTTTTGAGTCTGTTCATGAATTCTCGAGCAGGTTCATGAGGGCTTACAACTCTATCCTGGAAGATATAAAGCCTTCTACAGCAGCTGCTAGACTACATTATGCTGGGGCTTTTGATAATGATTTTGAATTTTCATTGCGGGAAAGGAAATCGACAACTCTTGCTGCCATGTTTACTGATGCCCTAGAAGTGGAAGCTAACATGATGGCAAGTGGAAAGATGAAACATAGAGATACAGATAGGAGGAGGAAGGAAGAAAATGTACCTTCTACTTCGTCTTCTTCCACTGAAGTTAAGTTTGAAATGATGTTGAAGACTATGGAGAAGTTGATGGATAGTTTAACCATGGACCCTAGGCCTTTCAATAGAGAGCAAGGGGATCCTCAAATCAGGAATCCAAATTTCAGAAGACCAAATCCCCCTATTCCCCCCCAAAATAGACAGAGAGACCAGAGAAACCCAAGGAACCAAGAAGAACATCCCATCCGCCCGCCTTTCCCTGAAAATTATGTTGCTGATGAAGAAGATCCCCCTGAAAATGAGATTCATCTGTTTGGAGAACAGGATTCAGAAATATATCTTACTAAAGAGGAACATAATATGTTTGCACAGGAAGATGCAAATGAAGAATTTGGAAATGAGCTATATCAAAGAGGTTATTTACATGCAATGAATGATGTGCAAAGGAAAATCAGACTGAGGAATAGGGAGGTCCCCATAAATAAAGGGAAGGCAAACCCAAACCAACCTTCCTCTAGTTCTTTGAATGGAGAAAAGGGAAAAGAACTACAAAAAGAGCCTTCTGTGAATAAGGAGGTTGAGAATGATGTACAAAGGGATAAGATAATAAAGAAGGTGACTCCGATTGCTGTGGAAAAGATTGGTGCTGGTTTTAACCTACAAAATGAGCTTTCAAAGCTAAAGATCTCTGTTCCATTTAATGAGTTATTGAGAAACACTGAATACAGAGATACTATCACAAAAATGGTCAAAAACCAAGGAGAATGGCAATCTGACATTTTAGAATTGAATGATGATAATCCTGCTATTTCATTTGGATCAAAAGTTGAAAATATAGAAGGTGAAGAGGTTCCTCCTTTCTATTTAAGCCTAAATGTGCACAACAAAGTGGTCCATAATGCTATGTTGGATTCTGGGGCATCACACAATCTGATGCCCAAAGGGGTGGTAGAAAGTTTGGGATTAGAGGTAACAAGACCCTATAAATATTTGTACTCTTTTGATTCCAAAAGGGTAAAATGCCTTGGATTAATTAAAGACATGGTGGTAACTTTGAACAAACTACCTTCTAAAACTATAGTCATGGATATGGTAGTGGCAGACATCCCACCCAAATTTGGGGTGTTGCTGTCAAGATCTTGAACTTCCAAGCTGAAAGGTAGTTTACAGATGGATATGTCATATGCTACTATTCCAGTTCCAGATGGGAGAAGAAGATTATATAGTGAAAAAAGAACTCCATATGTAGTAAGCAGTCAGGATAAACCTGAAGTTCATCACATATATGCTGTTGACACTGATTTGGGGTCTTCTATTTTCTTTAATGATGCTGTCCCACACGATGTAGAAAAGACATTGCAGGAGAAGTCTGAGGAAAACAGAGAAAAAGAAGTTTTGGAGCAGGATGCTCTAGAAGCAAAACAGAAAAAAGAAGGCCAATGGATTATGTACTTTGACAGATATGTTGCAAAGGTTGGTGCTGGGGCTGGTGTCTACATAATTTCTCCTATTCATGATTTCAAGGATTTATCATACAAATTGCTATTTGAATGCACAAATAATGTAGCAGAGTATGAGGCTTTGTTATTAGGATTACATGCTTTGAAAGATTTGGGGGCTCAGAGAGTCAGGATCTTGGGAGATTCTGAGTTGGTAATAAACCAGGTAAATGAGAGTTACCAAACCAGACATCCTCGGATGAGGGCTTACAGAAATGAAGTATGGGATATGCTTGGTAATTTCTTCACAGAGCATACAATTCAGGTTGTTCCCAGGGTTGAAAATTTGGTGGCTGATTCTTTAGCAGTATTTGATGGAAAATTTGAGACCCCAATGACTAGTCAAAAGGAATACTAGGTGGAGATTTTGAACAGACCTTCTATTCTAGACAATTCCAAATACTGGCAGGTGTTTGAAGATGATATGCAGATCCGAATATTTTTAGAGTTATCAGGATAGTTTGTGAATACTCACTTTGACAATGAAAATGATAATGATAGGACCCCTGGAGATGACGAAGAAATTGAATAAGAAGAAGAAGATGCTAAGAAGTTAAGGAACACCTTAGGAGGTAAGGATATTATCCAGCTGAAAAATAATTTCATACCAAGAGGCCTGATCCCTTTAGAAAAGCTCTTTGATCAAAATGATGTTGCCAAGAACCCAAAAGTGAAACCTATTGGAGACGCAGTTGAAGATAAAAACATTGGCACTGAAGAAAATCCTAAAATCCTAAAATTATCCAAGAAGCTGCTTGAGAGGGAGAAGGAGGAGTATGTAAAGTTGATGAAAAAGTATACAGATGTGTTTTCTTGGACTTATGAAGACCTCAAAGAATATGATACATCTATCATACAGCACACTATTCCTATAAAGCCTGGGGAGAAGCCTTTTAAACAGAAACTCAGGAGGATCAACCCTAAATTGCTCCATGTCATTGAGAAGGAAATAAAGAAGTTATTTGATGCCAAGATCATTGTAACACTCATATTTTCTAAATGGGTTGCGAATTTGGTCCCTGTTAGAAAGAAGAACGGAGAGATAAGACTGTGTATAGATTTCCGCAATTTGAATAAGGTCTCCATGAAAGATAATTATCCTTTACCAAAAATGGATCATATACTACAGCAGGTGGTAGGGGCTAAGAGAATTTCAATGCTAGATGGTTTCTTTGGTTATAATCAGATCAAGGTACTACCTGAAGACCAAGAGAAGACCGCTTTCACCACACCCTGAAGCACTTTCATGTATGCAAAGATGCCTTTCGGCCTGATGAATGCAGGAGCTACTTTTCAGAGAGCTATGGACATTGCCTTTGCAGGAGAAATTGGAAATTTCATGGTAATTTATATGGATGATATCACAGTCTACTCAAAGTCTGACAGAGAACATCTGCGTCATCTGGAGAGGGTTTTCACCAAGTGTAGGAAATATGGCATATCTTTGAACCCTAAGAAGTCTAATTTTTCATTAGAAGAAGGAAAGCTGCTGGGCCATATAATATCCAAAGATGGCATAAAGATTGATCCTGAAAGAGTGAGTGGAATTCTGAAGGTAGGAGAACCCAGAAGCAAAAAGGAGATACAATCATTTCTGGGACAGGTAAATTTCTTGAGGAGATTTGTACCAAGCTTTGTTGAGATTTTGATGAATATTACAAACATGTTGAAGAAGGGTCATGAAATAAAGTGGAATACAGAAGTTAAGGAGTCATTTCGGGAAATCAAGAAAGCAATTTCAGAAGCTCCTGTTTTGGTAAGTCCAAATTTTGCCAAAGATTTTTCAGTATTCTCATATGCTTCAGAGCATACCATAGCAGCAGTATTATTTCAGAAAAATTATGAAAATTTGGAACAACCCATAACCTTTTTCAGTAAAACGCTACGGGATGGGGAATTAAAATATGACATCATGGAAAACCAGGCCTATGCTTTAGTTAAAGCATTAAAGGATTTCAGAGTATATGTTTTGCATTCCCATATAATTGCACATGTTCCAACTGCTGCAGTAAAAGCAATTTTGACTCAACCAGATCCCGAAGGAAGGAGGGCAAGATGGATAGCTACATTGTTGGAATATGATATAGAAATAAAGCCCACGAAGCTGGTCAAAGGACAAGGGCTAGCAAAGATGATGACAAACTCAAATTGTGAATCTTTACAGATCAATTTTTTGACTCACCAGTCTGATCAGTTGGATACAGAGATAGACGTGCTGGTTGATTTTGTGGCTTCTCCGTGGGATTCTGATATTGTATATGTCCTCCGAAATTTGCAAGCACCAGAAGGATTAAGTAAATCGAGAGCAAGATCCGTAAAGTTGAAATCTGCTAAATTTTGTATCATAAATAAATATCTTTATTGGAAAGATCCTGGAGGAGTTCTACTAAATTGTCTTTTGGAAGGTGAAGCTCAGCAAGTTACCAAAGAATTCCATCAGGGAGACTGCGGGGGACATCACTCTTGGAAAGTGACTGCAAACAAAATCCTGAGAGATGGTTATTATTGGCCTACATTATTCTCAGATGTATATAAAGAAATCAGCAAGTGTCATTAATGCCAAATTTTCGACGGTAAGAGAAAGGTACTGCCTCTCCATTTGAATCCAATAACAGTTGAGGCTCCTTTCCAGCAATGGGGTTTGGATTTTATTGGTGAAATAAACCCCAATTCATCAGGTCAGCACAGGTGGATCTTGACAGCGACAGACTATTTTACTAAATGGATAGAAGCAATTCCTACCAGGAGGGCCACTGAACATGTGATCATGGATTTTCTTGAAGAAAATATATTGGCTCGATTCGGGTGTCCAAGGAGGATAGTAACAGACAATGCAGCTGCTTTCAAATCTAGGAAGATGATTAATTTTTGTCATAAGTATCATATAAGCCTCAATCACTCGACTGCATATTATCCTCAAGGAAATGGATTAGCTGAATCTTCAAATAAAAGCCTGGTGAGGATCATCAAAAAACTGTTGGAAGATAACAAGAGGTCCTGGCACACCAAAATAAAATATGCTCTGTGGGCTGACAGGATTAGTACTAAAAGGGCTATCAGCATGTCTCCATTCCAACTGGTATACGGGGATGAAGTGATTTTTCCAACATCATTAGGGGTACCAGTTATGAGATATTTCTAGGATCAGCAAGAAGAACCAAATCACATACAGCGAAGGATAAATCAGATCATTGAGCTAAAAGAATGAATAAGTATGGCTTATAACAAAGTGTAGTCACATCAGGAGAAAATGAAGAATACTTTTGACAGGAGGATCAAGGAAGAGTAGTTTCAGATTGGTGACCTGGTTTTGAAGTGGGATGCTCCTAATGAAGACAAGCATGGAAAGTTTGACCCTATGTGGGTCGGACCTTATGTTGTTACTGGGTACAGAGGATATAATGCATTTTTGCTGGAATATACAAATAGGGTTATTTTGGAGAGTAACCCTGTAAATGGAAGGTATCTAAAGCATTACCTATCCTGAGGAGGAAGGTGAAATTTGTATCATAGATTGTACATACTTATTTTTATTTACGAGTAAATATGGATGGTAAGCCGAGTGCATTTGAAGCTTGTAGTGAAAGCCCTAAGATTCAGGAGGCCTACCATTCCTTTTCTAAAAATATGCAAAAATGATATATTTACAAAAAACAAAAGATGGGTTTTTGGGAGTTATTATGCAAAATCAAAAACAGGCACCTGGTCTACGAGTTCTTTGATACCTCGTAGGGAGGATATCATCCCCAGATGGAGCCAGCTGTTAACACCATTATTTATCAAGGGGGTAAAAAATCATGATAAAGAAGAAATGATAGGTTGCTTGTCGAACCTTGGATTAAAGATATATTGTAAGAGTACGATGCTGCCCCTAAGAAGTGATCCCGTTATCAAGGATCTGATGGTACAAGTTGAAAGGATCAAAATCAATGGCTATGATTGTCTCTGCACTCTCAGAAATGCGAGGAGGATAGGGTATGTCCGGGCGCTTATCGGGTGCATAGATCAACGACTATCAATCTGGCTTGGGCAGATCGACGGTCCATGTTTAATCCGCCCTATGAAATCGCATGATGGTTAAAGAAATGGGGTCCGGCAGAATCGAGTACGTAATGCTCGATCCAACGGTGGAAAGGTAAAGTCGGATCTCATCCACAGTCGGGATTGATTCCGGAGCCCAAATCTGCACGGCATATAAGCCCAAAGCGCCCAGCGGAATGAGTAGGGGGCCATTGATCTGATGGTCAAGGATTAAAGGTAAAGTGGATCAATGGCGGTTGACGATTCCGGATCATAAAGTTGCACGGTGGTTAAAATAACGGAGCCCAGCGGAATGTGATAGGCCCCACCTAATCCAACGGCTCGCAAATAAAGGTTGATCGCATCTACGGCTGTGGGCGATTCCAGAACGTGAAGTTGCATGAAGGATAAAGTCGAGAAACTCAGCGGAATCGAATATCCCCTTCCCGATCTGACGGCGGAGTAATGAGAGGCTATTTCATCATCGGTCGGAGATGTTTCCGGGGTGGAGACTTGCACGTTGTTTATTGCCAAGGCGCCCGGCAGAAAGATGTACGTGGCACACAATCCAAGGGCTAGAAATTAAAGAAGATTCAGATCGACGGTCCTGGATGAACCCGGAGAATGGAAGTGCGCGGCAGATAGAAATAGATGGTGGTTGCGGTGAATAAATGGTTGTCCACGTGGCGAATTGTGGTAGGCTCCGGAGACAAAAGTGGTTTACAGAAAGCCGGTGGGGGCCTATAAAAGAAAAGTTGACTTCTCATTATTATTTTATTCGTTCGGGAAGGGTGAAAAGGACAGGCCGATTTAGCAGCTTCCATTTGTCAGTCCGGGCACGCTCCAAGCACGTGCCTCTACAGTCGACCAGGTAAGACTTAAACCCTGCAGCACCTCCGTCCAAATTACCTTTGTAAATTAAGAAATGGACCAGGGGAAATAAATTCAAGTCTCTGGTTAGGTTGTAGACGACAGAGAAGAGTTTTTAGTGGACAAAGATAGGAGCGTGTGCGACCCATTCCTATCCATAGGGAGCGTGTCGGTCAATAAGGATAAATTGTGGTATTATAACTCACAGGGTAACAATGTATTAAATGTCTGTAAGTCTTTCCTGTATTACTTTGCTCTTGAGCAAACCCTACCTTTCCCAGAGTTTGCAGAGTGGTGTGTCGTAAACTATTCTCCCTCCCAGAGAATAATTGTGAGTCGGTCTGGGTCAAGAATTCTTTGTAAAATTGATGCCACAGTCATCAGAGAAAATCTCAGTTTGCCTGAAAATTACCCTGTTATTCGTGAGTCGATAAATGAGTCGGTCCTTGTTGATTTTTATAAGAATAGTGAAACTGAGAATCGCTGTCATTTCCTGTCTAATATTTTAAAAGAAGGTCAATCCCTTGATGGCCTTTTCCTGCCCTACCCCGTGCACATTTTCAAAAATGAAGTCCAAATGGTCATGTCCTTGGTCTGTCAAGTATTAGGTCTGAGTGATGATTGTCGTGTAGGCGATGTCATCCTTGGTTTTTTACTAAGAATAAGTTCCTTAAGCCCCAAGTCGCAGTCAATTCCTGTGTTCAATTTTGATGAGTATCTCGCTGAAATAATCCATCTGCAGTTAACTGAGTTCCCAAAAGTTCGTTTCTTTAGGTTTCAAACCTACTTGCTCAACATGTTGTTGTGCTCCAATGTCACCGAGTTGAAATTTTTAAGTACTCTGTGCTCTTCTGATTTGCCCAAGCAAAATCAACATGTTCGAATTTGCTAATTCGATCATGTTGGAAATGTACAAAATGTTATTTGATGAGGATTTGCCCCGTGTTCTGGATGAAATGAAGTATTTAATGCAGTATTCACCCGAAGATCGGGTTGGAGACTGGTTTCTGTACAGGGATTACACCGTGTTAAGAATATATGGGTTTACTGGTTAGCCCTACAGGTTACCTGCCTTTTTAACCCCGAGGATTTTCGCACTTGAGTTTATGAGGCAGAGGCTGCTATCTGAAGAGGAGCATTTTGGGGCTTTCAAGAAGTCCTCAAACATTAAGTTTCCACTTAAAGTCGGCTCTTTCGTTTTTAAAAGAAAAGGCGCCTTAATATTCATTGAGAAGTTATTAGAGAATATGGATTTCCAAAGGGAATCAAAAGTGAATTATGATCCACATAATGTTATATCCCTAAGGAAACAAGCCAACAAGAATAAGCCATTTGAGCACCAGTCTGTTGAAAATTTGGCTGAAACAGCCAATCTGTTACAGTTCAAGGAAGACCCACATCTTGCACCCATTACAGTATCAGAAAATACTAACATTTTAGTTAAGCGAAGTCTCTCTGAGACTGAGAGTATGGAAGTGGACGAAGATGGGTCCCATAAAAGGGAAAAGCTGCTTGAAGGTGGTGAAATGGTAGATGAGGAAGTTTTTGATGATTTTAAAAAGGTTGCCCTGATCCCCATGAAAACCGTACAAGTAAATCAATTATCTTTTAAAAATGTAGAGGGTGATGTAGACAGTTCAGAATCAAGCCAAGTATTTAAGTCGAAGGAAGAGCTCAAAGCCAGCTATATGGAAAAGAGGAAGTAGTCACTGGAGGAGACCAGAAATTTGCTCCCGAGAGTGAGAACTTTATCCGGTTCAAAAACCTCTCTAGTTTCTGCTAGAGATGCTGAGAGAAACACATTTAAGATGGCTATAGTAAACGACAAGAAGATGTCTGAAATGGAGATCCGGCTGGACAAAATCAGTACTCCGGATAAGATTCAATTGCACAAACAGACTAGCGACATCATTTACTCAGACTTGTTGCAAGCCATGGTAAGGATTAATAAATTGCAAGTTTTGATAGACAAACTAGAAATCCAATTGAAGCATGAGAAAGTTGAGAATAAAGCAAATGTCATTCAGATTAGAAAGCTGCAGACAGAAATTGTTAGTTCAGACAACACCCAGGCGGTTAAGAGGATGCTAGAGGAAAAAGACAATGCACTCCAGGTGTTAAAGAAGAAGCTGAAGATTCCAGGTTCAGAGCACGTCCAATCAGCAGAATTAATGGCTTTGCAAGAGGAAAAGGAAAAAGTCCATCAGGAGATGATGGAATATAAGGGAAAAGCTGTCGAACTACAGGAAGAAAAGGACAGGTGGGAGGCCGAGCGAGATGAACTATTATCCCAGATTTCCTTAATGAAAAAAGACCAAAGTGACGAGAAGAAAATTATGGAAGAGTTAATGAGTCAAACCCCCGCCGATGAAGACCTGTCTGTTGTGAATATCCACAAGCCATTAGATGATTTTTATACTGATGATTTGTTGGTGCCAATGTCCCAGGTGAGCTTGAAAGAAGAAGCAATTAAAGATTTGAAGGCAGAGAATGAAAAGATAAAAGCTGAATTGGCCAAAGTAAATGAAAGTAAAAAGCAAATATTACAGGACAGAAATCAGTTGCAGAAAAAGTTCATCGAGCTAAAGGAGAAAAGCATCGGGAAAGGCCCTCTTCAGGGGGCAAAACATATCATTTGGGATACCTTGTGTATAGAGATTACCAAGTTCCGGCACTATCTAAATTTTATTGATGATTTGAATATAATGATAAATTTGGCTCACCAGAGATTAAAACTGGTAAATGAACATATGGAGAAAAGGCCTCTTACTACAGCTCAGAACACACTGAATTTTCTGAATTCACTGACATATCAGAAATTGCACGAGATGGGCATAAAGGACAGAGTATCGATAGTGATGTGGGCAAAGAAAATCATCCATAAGCATCACTTAATCAAAACGGTCCAAGATAAATCAGAAGGATTGCTTCTACAGGTTAATAATTTTAAACAGGAGTTTAAAGAGCTGTTCGAGGACGGATTGCCTTCTTTCTGGGACGGAGAGGGGCGGATGTTCTCACAGGAACATTATCATAACCTGCTTGTTCAGTGCCACATGGACCACTCCAAATGCAATGATTTGGAGAAAATCCTGACAGGGAAAACCATTGTGGATATGCTCACAGAAGATTTCGAGATTCTGCAGAAGTTCGCCATCATCAGAAGCAGATTGCCCAGAAAGTCCTATGAAGCATATATGGAGCTCGAGGTATCAATTTGGGAAATGACAGAATGTGACACCCCAAATTCGGAGCAATGGAAAGCAGTGGAGCGGTTTGGAAAGACAAAGTATATTCTTCATCCCTAGGAATAGGTGTTATGCACTGAGGAGCTGATGGGGCAAAGACGTGGAGCTGATGACGTGGAGATAATGGGACAAAGATGTGGAGCTGATGGGACAAAGACGTGGAGCTAGCTAAGCGAAAGTTTGTTATCAAGTTGATTGTTACTTTGTGATCTGTTAGGATTAGAGTTGTAACAAACTTCCTAGGGGTTAGGAATTCAGTTACAAACTCTAAATTAAGCCGACCATTCAATGATTGATCTTCTGGGGGAAGACCTATTATTTCATGTATAAATTTGCATCTTTTTTAAGAGATGGGGGTTGGAACCCATCGGGTGGTGAATAATTTTGGAGAACATATATGTTTTTTGGAATAACAAAGTGAATGCATGAGAGTTTTTGTCAGAGATTCATGTATCGTTGATATTATAGTCTGTGCTTCTTTCTTTATGTGATTGTATTTCCCTTGTGTAACACTCCATTTTGTTTCTTCCTCGTATCTAGAATATAGTGTTAGATGATTGGAATTCATGTGTTTATGCTCTGGTTATCATTTCAGATATTATATGATTTTTTTTCTACTAAAGTTGATATAGAACTCATCCTTGTCGATGCTCTGTATTAATGGGTTGTTTCTTCATCTCTTCTGTTCCACCTCGATCAATTTGAATGACTGTGATGATATGATTATATTTCCTTTGATGAATCTCATGTATATGTCTTTGTGGTATCTCAATATTATATATGACTCCATGCCCAATGGTTATGCGATTGTTTCAGCCAAATACATAAACCTTTTAAATGTTATTTTTAATCTGGTCCTGTTAAATCTCTACTGAGAGATCCCTCTCTAGAAGAAAATACCAGTTTCTTCCTAAAGTGGTTTTGCTGTTACCTTGGAGTATAACTTTTACAACCTGGGTACATTCTGAGTGCTAACACTACGGATCCAATCATTCAAACCATTACTTTCTATATTATCGAATGCATGGCATGATTATGTTGCTGTATATCATCAATTTCATTTAGGAGCAAACTATTATTGTCGTGCACATAAATTTCCATAAGGTATATATGACTCCATTTACAACGAATACTTGTTCTTATGGAATTATTCCAACCACATCCATGACATTTGTTGTCTTGAGATACTCTCTAGCATCATCTATAGTGCTCACTTTATAGCAGTTAGCTTGGTTAAGAAAATGAAATGTACTAGGATCTCCCAACTTGTATTTAGCAATATCATGTAAATAAGGTGCCACATTGGTAATATTCATGAGTCTAATATTGCTAGCATGAAAGTGTTGCAGATTCTTATTGAAAAATTCAGAAAGAAAAAACTACTTTGAAATGATATTCCTCAGTTTTGTTATAATTCCCCTTGACATTTATTAGGCATGATGAAATGATGTACCTCCGGTGGTGCAGCACAAAGCATGTAGAAACAATGATAATTTATCTACATATCAAAGACCTAACAAACATGAGACCTTTCTAGAAGGTAGGTCATGACAGCAATTCTTGATATCTTGTCATTCTTGTCAAACTGGAGCTCAAAAAATTTGCCAAAACGAATGCTTCATAGATTCTCTTCCATCAGGTGAGAACATATAAGTAGTATGTGTTTAACTATCATCCCCTAATCCATTCTGTTGAGGTTATTTCAATTAGCTAATTACAAATCAAAATAAATTATAGTTACGCCTCTGTGAGTCATCTGGAATTGTTATTTTTGACAGTTTTTGAGTTACCAAAAGCTTCAAGAACATGATTTGACTATAGACATAACCATGACACGTTATTTTTAGTAATACAGTAACACGTACACCATAAGCTATGGAGAAGCATTATTTACAAGCTTATGTATCACAAATAATGCAGTTATTTCTTACTTCCATAACTTATTTCTCTATTGTTCTTCCCTCTATTCCTGATTGACCACGCATAAATGCAAGGTAACACATAAGCATTTTTTGTTGTTTCTATTTTTCCCACTCCACTTTCTCCACTGGTGAGGATTGACTGGCTTTTCCTCTGGGTGACCATTTCCATGTATACAAAAAATTAAACTTAATGTAAGGTTTACCTCCCTAAGGGTGATTCAAGATCAGGTTTCCCATTTCTAGGCATGTCCACATTTAGCTTTAGAACCCGTGTTGTGTAGCATTTTCATGTTTTGATCACTTACAGGAAGAAATACCCTATAACCAATAGGTCAAACCCATTTTGTCTTTTATGCAAAGCAAAGGGTTTATCCATTTAAGATACTCTCTGTGTGGATTTTTTCCAGCAAAATGAACAAATTAAAATACTACAAGATTCAGGATAGTACCTGTGACAAGCATCTTCCACTGCAAAAAGATGAGGGCTTATCTCTCCAAAAGATCCACCCTTATATTGTTCCATCATGTGGGTATTATACAAGTGTGGAAGTCTTCTGAAAGGATTGACAACAATCAATATATTCCATGTGTATGTATGTCAACAAGATGTTGTTCCATTAGACCATAATACCTATAAATAGTTCTAAAGTACCATTGGAGGAAAACAAGAAAGTACTTTTGAAAGTATGCAGAAGACTAAATGTCACTTAGTAAAAAATAAGCACACTAATTTCTTAACTTGCTTGAAATGAACTGAGAATACTATCTCAGAGCATCATAGTAAGTAGGGTCCCTTACATAAATTTCATTAAGATTAAATCTAGCATACAAATTTTGTATAACCCTTGGCTCATGCAAATAGGCAAGTTTTGTCATGTCGTCTAACCCCGCAGCAGGTGCTTCTACATATTTTGGGTATATGGCTGACAAATGAGCCACCACCTGAATAAACCACACACATCAATCGTTATTGCTACTCATACTTCCATCATTTTCATATTACTTGTAAAAGAGATATGCACTAGAAATAAAGTGGGATATATTGAAATTTCTACCATATTGAATATACAAAAAACTATATAAGACACATAAAAAATACAGTTGATAGACCATTCTTTTTAAGAGCATAATCTAGCTCACCATAGATTCTTATGAAAATTTGCTTCACTAATACATGAGCACAATGATATATTATTTTCAAAAATATTATTGGCTTAGAATTTTTTTTTTCATTCTAAAACATCTACACTATTTGTAAAAAAAAGGAACGCATCTGAATAGACACTGCTGAATGAGTCATCTGTGTAAGAGGTGTCAGGGTGTTCTTATCGTATTCCCATTTGTAGTTTGAATTTTGGCTTCCTACCCATTGATTTCAAAAACTTCTCCATCAATCCAGGCTACTGTAGGGTCTTCTAACCACACCGGAGATTCCACAACAATGTTCTCCGGAGTTGTCTGCATTGGTAATTTACTTGAAATAAGTCAACATGAAAATAGCCTAAATGTTTGAAAGTCATTAATTTTGCACATATATATTAAGAATCTAGGATTCTGGATTAAGTACTTATAGTTGTAGCTGTGATACATACACAACAAGTGAATATAAGTAATGACAAAGTTAAATATAAACTTTCTAAAAAAATGACCTGCTGACCGAGAAAACTTGCAAACCTTATGAATGCAAATCTGATTTAATAACGTATTCCCTTGTGTTTTCTTACATAAAACAATATCCATATCTGGAATCCATCAAAAGTGCATTTAAGTTTTGAAATATTAAACTTCAAATTCTAGCTCTTGATCATCGTGCAATACAAATTTCATTAACGTTGCTAAGTGTGGTTAATAGAATGAAAACTGCTAATAACCAAATATTGGAGATTGCACTACTCTAATAGGTTGCAATTGAAGCAGTGCACAAAGGTTATATAAACATAAAAATAAAATGCCACTTTTGGAGGGTCTAGATTCTAATCTTACTTCAAATTAACGTAATAAAATCCTGGATTTTGATGGTGTTTGTGCTAGAAATTGTTCCTAGACTACCACAAGAACAAGCTAACACAATCTCAAAAATAAAGCAAAATGAAATTGGTTTTTAATGGTTTTGGTTTAAAACCTTATCAACAAGGAGGTAAAAACATAAACAAGCTAAAACAAGAACTAGATTATTAACAAGTTTGAAAAACTGGGGATCAAACACATATGAATAAACCATAAACCACGGGGGATTCACTTGTTGACCAATATCCTGTCATGTTAGTTCATATTGTGGGTTTTAAAATTATTAAAAATTGAACCAATATATTGCAGGTATTGGGGGGATGAGGGGTTTAAGGTGGGGGTGGGTAGGG
>LPNX010862534.1:28419-62709 GCA_001517045.1 Pseudotsuga menziesii
TCGTAACATATGGTTTGCCACCAGTTACAATCTGGCGTTCTTTCTTATCCCATCAGCATTGGCGGTAAGTATGAAAACCACTTAGTAAACCCTGTAGTATATTCCTACTTCATATCACTAATTCCATTACATCCTTGAGTATTCACTGGTCAGATCACATTGAAGTCTGTTAGTCATGGAAAACCTGCATACAGACCCTCCAACACCCACCTTTTGTTCTATCTTCGACTATAGATGTACCGGTCCATGGAGGATTCACCTGCATTCACAATCTATTCATTTAGTGGCTCGCACTTGGCAGAAATCAAGGCACCGATAAATACACATATCACATAAGCAATATCTAATCCATTCATCCATACACTGGATCAACAACAACAACAAGTCATCAAACACTAGTAACATCCACTCATCTTTAAATTAATAAATAAATGGATAATGAGCTCACTATGTGCCTATAAGTGGGTTTCTTTCGTTTAAGTTTCACTCAAACCAAAAACCCTATGCGTGCCCTCCTCCAACACTGCAAAACTAGAAAAAATTTATGCGTGCCCTCCTCCAACACTGCAAACCCACCAAAACCACAAAAACTCTATGCGTGCATATGGAAAGGGCATGACAAATATTTGCAATAAAAAAGGTCCCAACATATTGGGTATTTATATAATAAATAAAATAAGCATTTTTATCCTTAATATAACATCAATATATTGGTTTGAAATTTTTTAATTTTTTACCCCCCAATATGAACGAATGTGTTATCATATTGGTCCCTCAGTGACGTCCCTGTGACTTCATGAAAGAAGGATTAAGATATTAGGATTATTGTGATAATTGGTTTATTTTCTGGGGATTATGATTCTCACACCCCATATGAATAGGAGAATAGGATATAAATTCAGTTGTAGAATACTCCACTAACATTCTCTCTCTCTCCTCTCCTAATCTCACCCCCTCCCCCTCCTATCTCTCTCTCACTCAACCTATCATATTATTATCTCCCCTTCCCATTCTCCCTCCCTCCTCCTCCCCCTCCACCCTCTCTCTCTCTCCTCTCTCTCGCCCTCTTCCCCCACTCTATCCCTATATCTCTCTATATTTCCCTCTTCCTCCCTCCCTCCCTCCTTCTCTCTTCCTCCCTCTCACCTCTCAATCCATATTTCTCCCTCCCTCTCTCACTCTCCCCCCATTTCTATTCTACTTCCCCATCTTCTCCCCCTCTCTCCTCCTCAAACCCACCCTTCCCCCACTCTAACACTACTTCCCCATATTCCCCCCTCCTCATCCATTTCCCTCTCTCCTCTCCCTCCCCCTATCTCCCATTTTCAAACTAACCTCTCCCTCTCTCCCCCTCTCTCCCACCCTTTCCCCCACTCTCCCACCACTTCCTAATATCCCCCCCTACCCCTCACTTTCCCTCTTTATTCTCTCTCCTCCTCTCCTCCTCTCCTTCCCCATATCTCCCACTCCACCCTCTCTCTCCCTCCCTCTTCTCCATCCCTCGCACTCTTTCCTTTCCCTCCTATCCTTCTCTCTCTCTCTCTCTCCTATCCTTATTTCCCCATCCTAGTCTCCCTCCCTCCCCTCAAACCTCTCTACATCTCCACTTTCTCTCTCTCACCCCTCCCTCTCATTCTATCCCACACTCTCCACCCTCTTCCCCCCTCTCTTGCCTCTCTCCCTAGACTCTCTCTCCTTATTTCCCTCTCTCTCTCTTGCTCTATCTACCTCCTTCCCTCTTGTTCCCTCTCACCTCTCACGCCCACTTTCTCCCTCCCTCTCGCTCCCTCTCCCACTCCCTCTCTGTTATCACCCAATGATTTTCTTATGGTTGTAGTAGGAGATCATTGGGGTAACCATTTCAAACCAATCTTTAGACTATATTATAGCATATACAGTTAGAGAGGGCTCTCTCAATGTCACAAACTCATTCACATATAAATATATCTTTAACCTAGTGATCAAAAGGCTAGATATTTGATAAGAACATGATATTTGGAATTTTAAAGACGGTAAGACAACTCACAAGAAGTACCATTGGGAAATGGAGTCACAGCCTAAAAATCTTCAAGGGGTTACAACATAATGAGTATTGATTCTCTTATGTAATTGAAGGCAACGTGGTTGTTGTATTTAGTCTAATAACTTGATGTAATGATAGATTGAAATGAAGAAAGCCCAGTGAAACGAGTGGCTATTGTCTATCATGATGAATCTCTTGGAACACCTTTAGTAGAAACAACAATAGAGGCTAATAACTAAAACATAGCATCTATCTAAGGATGAATTCCATCTCAGTCATTATACACACATAACAAATACAATATATGATATAAGGAGCCTCTAACAAGGACTAATTTCTTACAATCAATTTATAGATGTATTGGAAGCAATGAACATACATGGAAATGTAAAATACAGGGAAACAAAACTGAACATGGAACAACTTGATGAATCTCAGAAAACTCAGAAAAGTTTTTCATTACTACTTCCAAGAAAATAACAGAGCTACAAAAATCGAACCACATAAGGCTTCTGAATGAAAGTTCCACTTTACTCCTATGTAGAGGTTACATTTATAGTGTGATATGCTCCCGAGACCAACCTCAAAATAGAACATAAAATGGCTACAACATGGGAATCAAAATCATAACAAATTCCTGAGGTGTCATATTTGCCATGATCACAAACAAATTAGGAAAGCATGCGATGATGCGCCTACTTGATCAAAACAACAAATATGGCATCTGGGACTCAAGCTCGCTTGTTGAAAATGACGGCTTAGAGCACCCCCAGCGGTCTTGTGCTGACTCAGAATTTCCTTGCTCCTCTGCTTCAGGGGTGCAGAATCCTACCTTCATTGCAAACACCTGTTCCTATACAGTTGCACTCTAATCTTCATCATTTCACCTCTTTGAGGAGACAGATTGCTGAAAAATAGGCTTCATAGCTCCATCTTCATACCTCAAATGGTGACAACTGTGTGAAATTGGAGAGAGGTTACTGTAATTCCATATGTCTCTAACAAAACCCATGTATTCATTTTTCTATGTTCCCCTCTAGCTCTTCGGAATCTGTAGTTGAATTTGATGACTCAGATAGTATTTTGAATTTCTGGAAAATTCTCCTATGAATATCAATTCGATTCTCTTGAACTGAGAGAAGATTTTGTAAATTTGTCCATGCTAAAGAAAATAATCTCTCGATTTCTGAAAATTCACTCCCATTTGGTGGAAACGAGTCTTTGAAGTTGATGACTAAACCAGTCATTTGAAAATATGAAATTTCCCTATAAAGATCACTTTGTTTATCCTAAAACATGAGACTTGTATAAAAATTTAAAGAGTTTATTGTATATTAACATGTTTTGAGGAAATCCCTCTCTGGTTTCTCAAATTTCATCTTGGTTTAGCAGAAGTAGTAGTTTAAAGTTAATGACTAAACCAATAATTTTTATGAAAAAATTTCCTAGCTGTTTTAATTTTGAATTGTTTATCCCAATTCCGTTTACACATCGTTGATTTCAAACTTATGACCAAAACCAGACACATCATTGTCTGTTACAGATCCAGAAGCATCTTCAGTTTCACTCACTGATTTGGCATTTGCTGAATCTAACGAAGCAGGCTTGATACAATTTGCGCTAAAGCGATAACTGAGTTTCCCCACTTATTCATAAGCTCGGTTAATTTGCATTATTAAACTCATGGAAAATTCCATCAGCAGAATACTTGTCTACCGTCGATCATGTTCCCTGCTGCCGTCTATTTAAAATTTTGCTGATTTTTTAGCAATTAAATCGACCATACTTTGAACTTGCAAATTTTTTTCTTTTAATTGATTCATATTATTCTTACATCTGAGCCATCGAAACTAGCACCTCGTACCAGATTTCACAAATTCTGAAATTTCATTTGTCTTTGCTTGTAAACATTGTGGAATTGACCTCCGTTGTGGATTTATTTCTCTTCCAAATCATCACCATTGAAATATGCTGGGATTTTAAACGATTTTGCAAAATTTGAAAATTTCATTACCTCGCGAGTGTTGCTTGTGCGGAATTTATGAGTTGTTGGACGCTGGGTACTTCAATATGTTTCGTTGATCCTTGTTACAACTGCTACATCAACGATCAATGTCAGGTCGTATACTTTCTGTAACCATTCGATTAACATTCACAACATGTACTCGTGAATCCTCATGACGGATCTTATAACTCCTCCATTTTGTTACTCTTCATATATGTCATAATAGCTTCCATAACTATATCGCCATCTTGACTATCAGTAGATACCCTGTATTCCATAGGAATTGTGCAGAACCGCACAGGCCGTAACCATATACTCCGTTTCATTTCTTGAACCTTTGGTTTTTATGCAACCATGGCTTAAATGGAATTTGAGAAAATCCAGGTTGACAGAAACCATCAAACACATCGCTTCCAAGATATAATGCAAAAAAAATTAACATGAAATAGCGCTCCACTTACACTTTTATCTTGGATCTTCAATATATGCATAAATGAAAGAAAGAAAGAGTTTTCATCACCACATGTGCAACAAATTGCCCCATATAACTCTTCCAATACCTCGATTTTCGCCTTCAAGATAGAACTTCCTGTTTCATACTCAAAATCCAAGATAGAAAGAGACTCCTTGTCTCCAACGAAGGGGATTTTGAGGGCTTCTTCGGCTTGTATAGCGTTCTCCTGCTGTATAATGTCATCGCCCCTGTAGCATGTCCAATTTTTGTGAAATGAAATTCCTTTCAATCAACACCATCTAACTTCTCTTTTGAACGATTGGGACTAAATTCAATGTAAAATGCCTTCCAATAACTTCACAAGGTGGATGTTTTCAATTTTCTTATGTCCACCCTTATCGTTCCATGCGAATAGAAGTTTGATCGCTGGATTGGAATTGAGAGGCATTAATATTCTTGTCGCTTGATGCTTCTAAAACAGGAGTCCTTGATTCAGGTTTATAAATATTTTGCAAATCATCAAAACTAAATCTGAGCCATTTCTATTGAATGAAAGGTTTGTGCATTCATTTTCATCGTCATCCTCTTGGCCAATAAGTATTTCAATCACTGTAATCCTCAACAAAGATCACGAGCTCCTCATGACTGGAATGCATAGCCTGCGTATTTATATTTCATTTTAACCAAGTCATTATCCCACCTTTGAAAGGAGAACATGTGTTTTGAATTTTATATACACTAGCCACTTCAATGTATACCAAGGAAGGTGTTGTAAAAAATTATAAACATTGGCCCAAAATACATACAAATTTGAAAATAAAGCCATATTGGTATAATAAATTTTTATCCAAAATAGATAAAATTATTCCTATTATAAAACTAATTCCCTTTATTTTTATCAAAATCCCTTTCCTATTTTCTTGTCTAAATTTGGAAAATTGCATGCATTAATCGTTGAGAGAAAACTTGAAGCTGCCAAATCAAGAAAACCTTCAAAAAATATTTTGTCATAACGCTAATTCCTGCAAAAAATCAAATTTATACTTTGCTGAAAGCTGGCTCCAACCAAGGATGATATCGTCCCTGTAGGGTAGCAAAGAGACCAAGTGCCTGATCCATTGGACTATTCCCAATCATCTCTAAAACCTCGAACTGCTCATACCTATGACCATCACCCGAAACCATCTGTAATCTGCAAATCTGAACTTGAAACTAAACTGGAACTAAAGCCATACTGAAATCAAATTGAAACTGCTAGAAATAAATGCTCGCCATGTCGAGCTTATTCACACACTCCTACCTACCCTATTTCACAAAGCACAAATTCCCAATCAAGTAAATTCTACTTTCCAATGAATCCAACCCAACTGTTTATCCCGTAAACAAACTTCCTCATCATGCTTGGTTGGAATAAAAAAAATGAAAGGATAATGGAAACAAGGTATGATAAAGGATCTGATCCTTTCTGCAAACACATAACCAACCATTCCTACTGCAAAGTATTTCCATATATACAGCCACCGGATCATAAAATACATGACAACCTTCAAATTTTTCTGACATTTGTTTGCCCCAATACGGTGGCTCAAAATGTAACTCCACTTGCACACTGTCAAAGTTTTTTTCACAAGAACCTTGAAAATAATGCTCATGACATTCTTCAAATGAAACATCAATAATTTCATTAAAAGTTTCTGAAGTAATAGCTTAATTCTCTTTATGTGATTCAGAAATATCATCCTCTTGTTATCACACAACTTGTAGTTGTCCTTAAAGGTATCCCATCTAGGACGGTAGAGGATATGGACAACAAAAGAGGTGACCCAAGAAGTGCAATGGTTTCCAATCCAAGCTGGGAGTCACGTCAACCGAGGCACTCTTCACTTTAGATTCTGAAGAATCACAACCAAGGGGGAGACCCTATAGCCAATCAAAGAAGATTAGCCAAAACAAAGGTTCCTAGGGGAGTGTGTAAAATTGAGTTACGGAAACCAATGCAAGCTTTTGCGAGCCTAAGAGTTTAAGTATGGTTGAAGAGGGTTAAGATATTAGGAATGTTTCAACCAATGAATGAGTTAGGCCACCTATGAGGACCAAAGAGATAGATTTAACACCATGAAATACACAAGTAGGTCCCACTTTCTTAAAATGGGGAAATGATTCAAATGGGACCCACAAGGTCAAATTAGGGGGTGATATGGGGCTAAGGGGTGTTTGATGATGTGGATCTATGGATCCAAGGTAAATTAGACACACCCACATATGGGATCTTAGCATATGACACAATCCCCAAGGAGTGCGAATTGACCCAAGGAGACTAGTGCCTTTAGATGGAGGGGCAAATGGAGTCCAAATTATGCCAAATTGTAGATCGAGGTAGTTAAGAAAATTTTCAAAGTGGGTTTAGGATGGCATGGCCAAAGAGAAACTAGATCTCCATAGATCTAAGTTTGAAAGTGCATCAGCCAATGACCCAAGTGGGGCACAACCCTCAAAATGAGGAATGGGGACCACAAAAAAAAAATCAAAGAAATGAAGCACTAGGGGTAAGTTATCAAGTGAGAGGAGTGCAAATCAAGTGGCATCTTAGCTACCCAAGTCTTGGAACTAGAAAAACTCACCCAACCAAGGAGTACGACCTCACCCAAGGAAGGCTAAGTGCCTTGGAAAATGTGTCAAATGAAGCCCAATTTCCACCAAACTGTAGATCCAAATTTCCGTAGATGCTATAGAGGTGGGTTCTTTTTATTATTCCAAAAGACAAGCTATATCCAAGTAGATCTAGAAAAAAGTGAAAAATGAGGGTTTTAATCAATGAGGATTTTTAGATCTAAGAATGATAGATGGATAGGATAGAATAATTTCATACCTCATGGAACATACCTAGAAGATTAAAATGGAACAGGCTTGTGACGAGGATTACTTCCCACAAAGATCAAATTCCAAACTTTGATGAGCCCTTCTTGCCAACGTTTTGCCTCCTTCAACCAAACCGATTTTCCTCTTCCTGTCAATCAAGGACACACATATCCATCAATCAATCAATAATTGAAAGAGATGCATACAAAGAGATGAGAAACATGAATTGTTGGTAAAAAAGATAAAACAACTCCCTGTCATGCAAAACATCCTGTTGAATCTGGAAGGGTAGGCCTCCCCACCAAATCACGCCCCTCCAAAATGTATTCTTTACCTGCAAAACAAGGTTAGTTGAAGATAAAATCAGGATTGCCACCAATGTATGTCAGTGCAGAGGAAGAAGAATTTACAATCACCACAAGAATTCCAATTCCAAGATCCAAGATGCCCAAGAAAGTATTTTTATTCCAATAGCCAAGAGCCAAAAATCTCTAGATCCCTCCCCCCTTTATAATGAGAAGCTCTATCTTTCAAATAGGAATGAGAGATAACAAAATCCTAACCACCTTTCAAATGGATGGATAAGATTATAATATCAAAATATTATAATCAATGGTTGAGATGAGCTCAACATAAAGTACATGGATCAATACAATAATATAATATATCAATGGACTAAATCACCCTAGGAGATGGGATCCCACTCAATAAAATTGAATAAAGCTCATGGTGGGCCCAGGGGGCATTAAATAACACCCCTAGTTTGTCCCCATGGCACAATAAAAATAAATATAAATTTTAAATGCAAAATAGTGCCTCCCTGAGGAAATCGTGAGCCTCCAAAAGCTCCAGGAAAATAATAAAATATGCTGAAGAGATGGATGTGGGTCCATCCAAGTGCTGAAACTGCTGGAGGAGTAGAAGACATCACCCTCATCATCAAAACTCATACCATGCCATTTCCTTTCCTCAGTAGCCCAAATCGAATTCTTCAATATCCATTTTTATTATTTTTAATCTGCCTCGGGAAATGTGATATGGCCTAAACTTCCTCCTAGAGTGCCAGTGTTGTCAAACTGAGCCCACCAGTTTCTCTAAGAGGGGGGTAAAATGGTAAAAATAAGTGGTTGTACCACCCCCTCCTCATACAAATCCCTAGGTGAACCAATCAAATCACCTTTATGCTCCGACAAGCCACTCAACATGGCAAAACTGCACCAGAATGGTATACTGAGACAAATTATCACTGTAACTTCCCAGAACTAAAAATAAACTGTCTCATTGGACTCAAGGAACCCAAATCCATATAAGGTGCATACTCATACACCCTACATATATCTGCATGATCAGGTACAATATCCAATATGCCTAGACACATAAAATAATAATCTGTAACTGATCAAATAATCAATAATATAACCCAGTATAACATCAATCTGTTGCAAGTGTTTATAGGTTAAGACATTCTCTACAAATCATTCAAATAAAAATTATTTGCTGCTAGCAATCATTTTAGTGGTGATCTATTGACCAAATATAGTGTTTCTTTAATTAATTATAACTTAGACCAGACTTTCAAGACCATACTCACTTCATAGTTGTAATCAATTTCCTAGTGAAGGGTGAGGGATAGAAATCAAATGGTTTGGATAAAGGGTGAATACCAACTTGACACTATGAAACTTTGGATATGGAAAGGGGATATTCACTCTAGCATATGCTGGACAAGCAACAACACATGGGATGGCAATGTCTCACAAATGGATAAGTTAAGTTCAGAGGTGCTTATTCACCTTGACAAATGCTCACAATCCAAATCAAATACAAGTGAGGCCGACAATCTTTAGATATAACTTTTTAAGAACCATTTCCTTTTGGGCCTTCGAATTTTCATAGCCTTGGTCCATGCATTAATTACATGGATTTTATTATTGAGGCTTCATGCAATCATGTATGTTTAAAAAAACTACTTTTCATGAATGTTTTTTCACAAGATATTCATTTCAATATACTTCATAGCCAATTTCATTAGGCTTTCCTTGCATTCATGTATGTTCAAAAACACTACTTTTCATGAATGGGATTTTTTATAAGATATTCATTTAATTTTCAAATGCATTGTATTGATGGCAGTGCTTTTTGTTCAGGTTTAGACAGCACAACCTAGGAAACTCAGAGCCGAGACACAAATAAATAGGGAAGCTTGTCCAACACAGAGGCTCTAGTGGGGAAAGGTGTTCCATGCCACAATTCAATTAGTAGGTCGGCCTAAAAACATAACTGGAAGGTAATGGATGGGTGGAGATAGTGAACAATGAAACCAACACTAGGAGACAAAGTATGGTGGGAATGATCACCTCTATTCTCCCTAAGGAGGGAAAAACCAATGAGCATGGGTCAAGAACTTATAGGTCTAGGTAGGGACATACCTATATAATATCAATACATCCAAGTCCACATATTTATATGACCTCCATATCATGACACTAGATGATAAGACATGTCATGAGAATGAATATAAAAGCAATGATAACCATAACACAAGATAATATCTGCCGAGTCATATACATGTAAATAACCAATCTGAAACTACATCTGTCTAATGAGAAAATTCTGCTGCAACTCTAGGCAATGCTGACTACTCTGTGAATGAATAAATGGCTACACCAATCCTCAAATCTGAGTGTCAAGAGACTCAGTCATGGAATGGGAAAGTACTATAGTCCATCATCAAATAGTGATCCATCATAGATGCTCATCTCAACAGCTCATATGTAAGGGAACTTGTTGGAAAGTGTATTGGAATCTAAAAAATAGAATATGGTAGCCCAACTACTATATGTGTGATAACATCTATCTCCAGCTGGGACAAATGTTCTAAGGTAGAGAGCACTTGAGAACCTCAGAATCTCTGGTCTCGAACTGCTTTGCATCAATCTTCATCAGAAACTCATCATCCTTTCTTTCATCTTTTTCTTTATTTTTGCACCTCTATCTGCACTCATAGCCATTAGAATACCTCATGAAGCATGTATGGGAAAAATATAAAATAATGCTGAAATAAACCTAATCTATATCAGAAACTGAAAAGCATAAATGGAAATACTAATCTAACAACTCAAAAGGAGTTTGGTTTTGTTGTGCAAGAAAAATAAAAACACCCAGGACTACGCTAAGAGCTTCAAAGGAAAGCTTCAAGGAAAAGAAAAAAAGTGTCAGACTGAATAGCTAAAAACTTCTTTCCCAAAAGAGGCTTATTCAATCCTACCTACCCTACTCAAACTAGTTTAGACAAGTGTTGAGTAAAATCATAAATCCAATCCAACCACTTGATGAATGAATCTATTGAGCTTCCTTTATAGTAAATGATCCAACAAGCCAGAGATGGTTTAAGAGTAATGTAAATGAAAATTGAAACATTCTAACTTGCTATTTGAAATTCAAAGAAATATTTGGACAATATGGATTAAAATCATGCCAAGGATGAAATTGAATTTCTATAAACTCATCCATCAAGATACCGATAGGATAATAAAATGTATGCATGTTCATTCTTGATGAAACAATACAATATGACTCATGATTCAACCACTCCAAACAGTTCTTTGTTTTCTCCTCTACCTTACTAGGACATTCAATTCTATTCACTCCAGAAGAAATGGAAGAATCAAATGGGGACAAGTTGTAACGTAATGAAACTATGAATGAGATCAAGCCCATTTCTTGCTTAAAAATGGAGAAAAGATGAAATTGATCTTTATACACCTTCTCCAACCACCCATAAGAAAGATTTATAAATTGAAAAATATTACTCATTACGGATGACCAAGAAGGGAAATGAAGCGTACTTTTTCCAATTATGTGGCCATGCTTAAACTCCTCACTGAAAATTTCAAACGTAATAGCTTTATTAGAACAAAAACCCATACAAGAAGGCTCGAAAAGTTGGGATGGGAGGGTGCAAAAAATTAAAACTTGATTTGCACCACCTAAAGGTGCTAACACCAATATTGTATGTGATATGGGACATTTGTTAAAGAAATTGGTAGGATCAACACTAACCTCCCGAGAACTAGACTCACTATGATTAATCTCCTCAACCAAATCGGGCCTTGACCAAAAATATGATGGGGATTAGCAACAACATTACAAGAATCATTCCTTGGAGGTTCTTAATGACTATTTGGACATAGATTCTAGCTTGCAAGATGTGGCAAAGAACGCTCTATCTCAAGTTTGCTCACTAGTATATCATCATCATGTGGTTTTTCTTCTTTAGATTTTTCATTACATTCAACTGAGGATAAATGATCATCATCATTCATTTGATAAGGAAAAATATCAATATGTTCATTACTTGGTCTCAATCACAATATAACCACATGATTTCTCCCCAACGGAAATTTCAACCTTTTCTTCTTTTGCAGAGACATAATCAAAATATGAATCTAGATTCGGATAACTTGAATACTGACTCAAATTATCGTCCATTAGGGAATGACTGGAGTTTCTCTTTTAAAGGCTGTATAATGGATTCACAAATGGAAGGCTCAGCTATAGATGTTTCTTGATGGTGTTTCTGAGGTTCCCTTCCACGGATTAAATCCAAGACTTGCTTTGTGACTGCTTTAGGTAATAATAACAGAGTATCTTGTATGATTTGATTGATATCCCTCTTAGTTTTAGCATGAGGTTTTGAAACATTATTCTCAAACTACTCTGTAACATTCTTATGGATTGCGGGCACGCTCATAATTTGGAATATTTCAGGAGAGGAATGATCAAATTGAGAAAGAAAATTGTCAATATATTGATTATCAACTACATAATTATTACTAGATTTACACTAAAGAATTATCAGTGTTCCTACCCCACTTATATATTAACAGATCTATGAACATGTCATACCTAGTGAAGGATTCTGGTGCTAAATTTTCAAACCATAGTTGAACATCCCTTTGTAAGGATTCTCCTAAGGATCGCATATAAACATCTTCATTATCCGCATCTCTAATTTCCATGTAATTCAAGAGAGTATCCAGATGACTTTCAATAGATATGTCCTTATTTCCATTAAACTGGGGCAACCTCCTTGTGTAACCGTTTGGCATAGGATGAGGTGCCCCTGGTATTTCAGAAAAATCAAAAGGAGACTATTTATCCTTTTTCCTAATAGCTCTGGTTATTTGAGTCGGGTACCTAATAGAATTACCAGGATCAGTCACTCTCAGCTTTGGTTGGGTTTAATACTTTCTCATCAGCTCACTAGAGATGGTTATGAATTATTTATAGCATGGGTAAGGGAATTGGCGGGTATCAAAAGGATTGTGATAATTAAACTCATACCCATAATCATGGTCAATATTATCCTCATACCAAAAATCTGGCCTCCATCTATCCCTTTCGTTTATTTTCCTTCTAACTTCAGTTATGTTTTCAGTTAATTCCTTCATGCATCTTAATAATACATCTGAATTCATTATGATTTATGTGATGGGTTCGCTTCTTAGTGGAGTCATGTTGTGGAGTCTCTAGGTATACTTTAAACTATTCTACCAAGATGTATGTTGTTAAAATGTAGGGAGAGAGTGAGTGACAAATAGATGGCTATGTTTAGTTAAAGATTGAGATGATAACCATCTAGATTAATCCAGATGTGATAAGATATGAGTTATGCATGGATACTTGCAGACACCTAAGGTAAGCCTCTACCTACCCAGCAACAACGCCAAAAATGTTATCACACAAAGTGTAGTTGTCCCTAAAGGTATCTCATCTAGGACGGTAGAGGAGATGGAAAACTAAAGAGGTGACCCAAGAAGTGCAATGGTTCCCAATGTAAGATGGGATTCATGTCAACTGAGGCACTCTTCAATTTAGATTACGAAGAATCACAACCAAGGGGGAGACCTTATAGCCAATCAAAGAAGATTATCCAAAACAAAGGTCCCTAAAAGAGTGTGTAAATTTGAGTTACGGAAACCAATGCAAGATTCGGTGAGCCCAAGATTTTAAGTATGGTTGAAGAGGGTTAAGATATTAGGAATGTTTCAACCAATGAATGATTTAGGCCACCTATGAGGCCAAAAGAGATAGATCTAACACCATGAAATACAAAAGTAGGCGCCACTTCCTTAAAATGGGGAAATTATTCAAATAGGACTTACAAGGTTAAATTAGGGGTGATATGGTGCTAAGGGGTGTTTGATGATGTGGATATATGGATCCAAGGTAAATTAGACATACCCACATATAGAATCTTAGCACATGACACAATCCCCAAGGAGTGCGAATTGACCCAAGGAGACTAGTGCCTTTAGATGGAGGGGTGAATGGAGTCCAAATTATGCCAAATTGTAGATCGAGGTAGTTAATGAAATTTTCAAAGTGGGTTTAGGATGGCATGCCCAAAGAGAAACTAGATCTCCATAGATCTAAGGTTGAAAGTGAATCACCCAATGACCCAAGTGGGGCACAACCCTCAAAATGAGGAATGGGGCCCACAAGAAAAAAACCAAATAAATGAAGCACTTGGGTTAAGTTATCAAGTAAGAGGAGTGCAAATAAAGTGGGATATCACCTACCCAAGTATTGGAACTAGCAAAACTCACCCAACCAAGGAGTACAAACTCACCCAAGGAAGTCTAAGGGCCTTGGAAAATCTGTCAAATGAATCCCGATTGCCACCAAATTACTGTACATCCAAATTGTCATGGATTCTATAGAGGTGGGTTCTTTTTATTATTCCCAAAGATAAGATATATCCAAGTAGATCTAGAAAAAAGTGAAAAATGAGGGTTTTAATCAATGAGGGTTTTGAGATCTAGGAGAATAGATGGATACAATATAATAATTTCATACCTCATGGAACATACCTAGAAGATGAATATGGAATAGGATTGTGATGAGGATTACTTCCCACAAAGATCAAATGACAAACTTTGATGAGCCCTTCTTGGAAAGGTTTTGCCTTCTTCAACCAAATCGATTTTCCCATTCATGTCAATCAAGGACACAAAGATCAATCAATCAATCAAGAATGGAAAGAGATGGATACAAAGATATGAGAAATATGAATTGTTGGTACAAAATACAAAACAACTCCCTGTCACCCAAAATGTCCTCTTGAATCTTGAAGGGTAGGCCTCCCCACCAATTCACACCCCTCCAAAACGTCTTCTTTGCTTGCAAAACAATGTTAGTTGAAGATAAAATCAATACAGCCACCAATGAATGTCAGTGCAGAGGAAGAAAAATTTACAATCACCACAATCATTCCAATTCCAAGATCCAAAATTCCCAAGAAAGTATTTTTATTCCAATAGCCAAGAGCCAAAAATCTCTAGATCCCTCCCCCCTTTACAATGAGAAGCTCTCTCTTTTAAATAGGAATGAGAGATAACAAAATCCTAAACACATTTCAAATGGATGGCTAAGTGTTAGAACAGTAATCCATCATTACTACCTTAATTACACTAATTAGTCAATTTTATTTCTTTTTTAAGCTTTAATACACTATGAGGTGGACTAGGGGTGCTTACGTGGACAAATGGCAAGTCATAGTGGGAATTTCACACCCACATGAGAATTCAATCTTAGTAAACAGCCACATATGTGCCCTCATCATTTTTGGTGCACTTCCATTCATTGAATGTGGACATGCAAGTTGACTTGGAGTGCTAGAGTGGGATTTTTGCCAACTTTGGCTTGGTTTGGTGCATTAAATGCCGCATTGAGACTCTAAACCACCCATTTTTCCACACCCACACTATCCAAGGTGTAATAATTGGTTCACAACACATCATCTATGACAACTCAGCAATTCGTGGTTGTTTGGGGTGATTTGGGACATGATTGGCTCACCTGGGGGGGTTTGATGCCATTTTGGCAATTTTGACTTGTATGCTCACAATTGGATTCCAAAGCCTCATGAAACTATTGTATTGTATTATATACCTAATAATAACATGTTTCATGGTTAGACAGTCTGAAATTATCTTGTTTCTGTTCACATTGTGTGTGTAATTTTGCTTCTCATTTGATGTTTTTTGCTAATTCTTGCACCAAATTTGATTTGTGAGATTCACTAATGATCCTAGATTCTCCTATGGTTCAAATTAATGACCCGATGGTTGAAATTCCTCACATGGTATTGAAGCCTATTGGATATTTTTGAGTTGTAGAAAAAATCAGAGTGATTTGAGCTGCATTTTTAATGGAGTTCCAGATAAAATCGAAATTGGGTTTCTGCAGAACATCTAGAAAATTTATTCATCATTAGCATAGGAAGAAATGGAGGCTACCCACATCATGGTAACACCCTTCAATTTTTTTGATTGGAAGGAAGAGATGGTGATTCATCTGAGAGCCAAGGGGCTTTACAGAGTTACCATGGGCATTGAGGTGGAACCAAATTCTACTGTTGAGAAAGCCAAGTACTTCAACAGATTGGATGAAGCATTTGGATTTCTGTGTCTGAGCATCTCGAGAGATATATTTTTCCACATTAACAGTTTTACAACACCCAATGAGTTCTGGGTAAAACTAGAGACTCTATTTTGGAAAACTGATGAGCTACGTGGTCACCAGTTTGAGAATGAGCTTATCAGCTTGAGCCCATTGCACTATGACACAATCCAGTATTTCTTCACCAATTTTAAGTCACTTGTGATGCAGGTGAAGCAGTGTGGAATTGAAAAGTAATAAGACCAATTTTTCTTGTCTATACTTTCGAAGTTGGGGCCAGATTTCTCAGTCTTTGTGAGTCCATTCCGCTCCGACAAGTTAACACTTCGAAACTGGAAAATTCCCAGTCTGGAAGATTTCATGGAGTCACTCACTCAAGAGCAAAACAAATTGGTACAAATGGGCTGCATAAAGACCAAGGATAAAGCTCTACCAGTGGGAGTTTTGAATTCCTCAAAGGGCAAACCCAAGCCCAAGAATTCGAAGCTGCCAGAGAAGAAGAAGAACCCAGAAAAACACAAATCCAGTGATGTAAGTTCAAATCCTTCCAAGGATAAGGACAAGAAGGGAAAAGAGAAGGCCAAATGCACCTATTTCCATAAGGGATGGCATCCAAGGAGCTTATGCATGAAAAATACCATTGACACCATGGCACATCTGCTGGAGAAGAACAACATTCCAGTCCTTGACAACGTAAGGAAGAAGGATGGCAACTCCAGTTCAAGTGAGACCAAGGATAAATGTCATTATTTGGTGGAAGGTACTTCTAACTCTTCATCTTTTGTCATTGATTCAGGGGAGTCTGGACATATGGTAGCTAAGAGAGAGCTCTTCTCCTCCATGAGTTCAAATGCTGGCCTTTGCAGTTCGAATGGGGGATGATTCAAAACTCCAAACCAAAGGGATTGGGAGGATTGATTTAGAGCATGGATTCTTCAGTGAAGTATTGTATGTACCCGAACTTACAACAAACTTGTTGTCATTCTATCAGATGACCCATACAGGAGAGACAAAGAGAGTGATCTTCACTCCTAACATGGTAGATATTTCTGAAATCTCAATAGACCAAGTTAGTGCAGTTGGGTATGTTGATCATCATGAGAGGATGTACAAGTTTTAAAATTTCCTCCCCACTTCCAGTGATTAGGAACTTCACTCACATTTCGATTAAGTTTCCAAACTACGACATGAGAGGTTTGGTCACATGAATTATAGGTACCTTCAGGCACTTCACAAAGATGAGATGGTGGAAGGACTTCCACAAATCAAGTCATCAACTGGAGCATGCATAGGGTGTGTAGTTGGGAAGCATCATGAGAAAATCTATGAGAAGGGGAAGGCAAGGAGAGAAACACAAACACTTGAGTTAGTGCATTCTTATCTAATTGGTCCACTACCCACTCCTTCATATGGTGGATCTACGTATGTTCTTACATTCATAGATGACTACTCTCGTTTTTGTTGGGTGTATTTTCTGAAATTGAAGTCTAAGGTGTTTGAGCAACTCAAGATTTGGAAATCACTTGTAGAAAATCAGAGTGGGAAAAATATTAAGGTCCTCAAGACTGATAATGGAAAGGAGTATGCGAATAAGAACCTTAAAAAACTTTGTGAGGAGAGTGGCATCCAAATGCAACACTCAACTCCCTACACACCACAACAAAATGGTGTGGCTGAGAGGAAGAATAGGTCACTCAAGGATATGGCCACTTGCATGATAGAAGAAAGGGATCTAAGTCCCAATATATGGGATGAAGCCATCAGTTGTGCTACTCACATACAAAACAAATCCTTTCACAAATAAGTAAAAGGAATGACACCTTATGAGGCATGATTTGGTCTAAATCCAAATGTCTCAAATTTCATAATTTTCAGGACATTCTGAAAAACCAAAATCCAGTGATGAATGTTTGAATCCTTCCAAGAAGAAGGACAAGAAGGGAAAAGAGAAGGAAAAATGCACCTATTGCCACAAGGGATGGCATGCAGAGAGCTCATGCATGAAAAATACCATTGACACCATGGCGCAACTGCTAGAGAAGAACAACATTCCAGTCCCTGACAGCACAAGGAAGAAGGATGGAAAATCCAGTTCAAGTGAGAGCGAGGAGAAATTTCACGCTTTGGTGGCAGGTACTTCTAACTCTTCATCTTTTGTCATTGATTTGGGGGATTCTATACATATGGCATCCAAGAGATATCTCTTCTTTTCCATGATTTTGAATGCTGGCCCAGCAGTTTGAATGGGGGATTCAGAACTCCAAACCAAAGGGATTGGGAGGATTGATTTAGAGCATGGCTTATTCGGTGAAGTATTGTATGTACCAGAACTTGTAGAAAACTTGCTGTCAGTTTATCAGATGACTCATATAGGAGAGCCAAAGAGAGTGATCTTCACTCCTGACATGGTAGAGATTTCTTAAATCTCAACAAACCAAGTTATTGCATTTGGGTATGCTGATCATCATGAGAGGATGTACAAGTTTTCAAACTTCCTCCCCACTTCTAGTGATAAAGCACTTCACTCACATACCAATGAAGTTTCCAAAATATGGCATGATAGGTTTGGTCACAAGAATTAGAGCTACCTTCAGGCACTTCATAGAGTTGAGATGGTGGAAGGAATTCCACAAATCAAGTCACATTAGAGGAAATTTCAACTCAAAATGGGCCTCCTAAGGAAAATTAATAAAATAATAGTTAAAATAATAAAATAATATTTATTAATTTTGGAGGAATAAAAGAAAAAAGCTACTTTTTTGTTCATATTTTCGACATATCTACCTATGTTTTTACTCAAATTTTGATCGGGAGAGCTCATTGGATGCAGAATTAAATTCCGCATCCAACGAGTACCCACTTGGCATACTTTTGATGGGCCCCGCTACCCCAAAAACAAGAAATACCTGGAAAATGTGATACTTGACATACTCAACATACTTTTCAGGTATTTCTTGTTTTTAGGGTAGAGGGGCCTATCAAAAGTATTTCGAGTGGGTACTTGTTGAATGCAAAATTTAATTCCACATCCAACGAGCTCTCCCGATCTAAATTTGAGTAAAAACGCAGGGAGATATGTCGAAAATACCAACAAAAAAGTAGTTTTTTTTTATGATACCTATCCCCAAATTTATATTAAAAATTTGTTTAAGAGGTGCTCCCTTTTTGAATTTTAAATCATTTTGATTGGATAATACATGATGACATGGAATTTGTATTATTTTTGGAAGGCCCGTTTTAAATTGAAATTTCCTCTAATGTCAACTGGAGCATGCATAGGGTGTGTAGTTGGGAAGCATCCTGAGCAAAGCTATGAGAAGGGGAAGGAAAGGAGAGAAACACAAACATTTGAGTCAATGAATTCTGATCTGATTGGTCCACTACCCACTCCTTCATAAGGTGGATCTAGGTATGTGCTTACATTCCTAGATGACTACTCTCGATTTTTTTCTGTGTATTTTCTGAAATTGAAGTCTGAGGTGTTTGAGCAACTCAAGATTTGGAAAGCACTTGTAGAAAATTAGAGTGGGGAAAATATTAAGGTCCTTAGGACTGATAATGGAAAGGTGCATGTGAATAAGAACCTTCAGCAACTTTGTGAGGGAAGTGGCATCCAAATGAAACACTCAACTCCCTACACACCACAACAAAATGGTGTGGCTGGGAGGAAGAATAGGTCACTCAAGGAGATGCCCACTTGCATGATAGAAGCAAGGGATATAATTACCAAGATATGGGATGAAGACATCAGTTGTTTCGATCACATACAAAATAGAACCTTTCACAAATCAGTAAAATGAATGACACCTTACGAGGCATGGTTTGGTCAAAAGCCAAATGTCTCAAATTTCAGAATTTTCGGGACAAAAGCATGGGCTAGAATTCCCTCTGAGAAGAGGAAATACTTGCAACCACAAAGAAACGAGTGCATAATGGTTGGATATGGTGAAGAAACCAAATGTTACAAGCTATCTGACACCTCCAATTGCAATACATTTGTTGAGAGAAGTGTGAAATTTGAAGAAGAGCCAATTCTTGATTTTGAGCTTGCATCGGGGGAATGTTCCTCTCCTCAACCATTCGAAGATGTAAGTGATGATGAATGCTCCATTTTTTTTGATTAAAATTTTGCTAAAGATGATATTTCTATATATGAATCACCATCTAGGCCCAAGTGGGATGATAAAATTGTACAAGCAGCTGGGGAATTGGCAGGAAATCTCCATGAGCCTAGGAAGACTAGATCACAAACTAGTAAGGATTCCTTTGAAAGTGAAAGTGCTCTTGATTATAAATGTTATATTCTGGTTGGGCCTGATCCTCAGACATATAAGAAATCTTGTAATTACCCTATATGGAAATCAACAATGGAAGATGAATTTCAGTCTCTCCAAGAGAACAATACATGGGAATTGGTTCCCCTTCCTCCCAAGAGGAAAGTTGTTCAATGCAAATGGGTTTTCCGGACCAAAATTTTTGCTGATGGTTCTGATATGAAACATAAGGAAATATTAGTGTCTAATGGATAATCTCAGGTTCATGATGCTGATTACACAAGAACCTTTGCACCGGTTGCAAAGATGGACTCAATTAGACTAGTTCTAGCATTGACAGCTAGTAAAAATTGGGAAGTTCACCACATGGATGCTAAGAGTGCATTCTTGCATGGTGAGCTAAAGGAAGAAATATATATTCAACATCCTGAAGGTTTCCAATAGGATCCTTCATTGGTATGTAGGTTGAATAAGTCATTGTATGGACTCAAGCAAGCCCCCAGGGCTTGGTATGCAAAAATGGATGCTTTCTTGCTTTCAATTGGCTTCACTAGATGCAAATCAAACCCTAATGTGTATTTGCAGCAACATGATGGTATTTTGCAGGTCATTGTTCTTTATTTTGATGATATTCTTATTACAGGTATCTGCACCATTTTAATTGGCCAAATTAAGTCATCTTTGCACAGTGAATTTGCCATGACAGACCTGGGATTGCTAAGGAAATTTTTCGGCTTGGAAATTGAGAAAAATGAAAGGGGCGTCAATCTGAGGCAACCAAAGTATGCTTCAGAATCGATAAAGAATTTTAACATGGTTGAGCATAAGCAAGCCAAGTCTCCTTTCCTTTTTGGTATTAAAATGCATGAATTTGGTAATTCTACATTGGTGGATATTACACTCTACAGGAAACTAGTGGGTAGCTTGCTCTACCTCACTCACACATGTTGAAATATTGTAACTTAAAAGAATATTCTATATGTATTTCTTTGTGGTCCCCGATGGTCCTACCGGGAGAACCACTTGTATTACTTTGTACCCCGATGCTCCTAATCAGAAGAACTAATAAGAGTCATGAGGCAGTCCCCTCTAATTGTAAAGGTGGGTCATTAGCACCCCAGTGTGGTTACTTGAGCCTACATGTGTAACTCGAGCCTACATGATTAACTCGAGCCTACATGACAGATGAGTTAAATTAAGTGAACATATGAATATAAATAGAGGTTTAGTGCTCCTCATTTGTAACACACACTCTCACTGGTGTAGCGCATTAGTGGAGAAGAGAAGTAGCTGGAGAAGGAGGAGGATCAGGCTTTGATCTCCTTGCTGGTTTTATCTTTTATATTTTTGGGGCATCTATATTGAGGAAGATTTTGCTGGGTTTTTCCCTTTAGTGTTTTCGCAGGATAAATCCTTGTGTTCCTTTTGTATGTTTGTGCTTGTCTATCTTTCAGTGATCCTGTTTATATGCTTTTGTTATGAATATGAAATGAAATACTGATGTCTTAGCTAAGCATATGAAAATTTGACATGGTATCAGAGCCACCCTGAAAGAAGACATTGTGCAGCTATAGAAGCTAGGGATTATTATTTTTTGGGTCTCTATCCACAATCGATTAGAAAAAGAAGGCTAGACTGACTCTCCATTGAAGGGCGCATCTTTCTGTCGAAGCAGAATTCGATTCCGAGCATTTTCAGTTTTGGTGCGAAAAATTAGGGCTTTCTACAGAAGAGGAATTTTTGAGTGAGCACAGCATAGTATTTTTCTCCTCATCAAAATCGAAGTTTAGAGACCTGGATCAAGAAATTTTGTTGGGTGAAACTCCGAAAAAGTCAAACCCTAGTTTGACCCCGATCTGGAAAAACCCTAAATACTAAAAATGCTAAGTTTTGGTACATTCACTATATCCTGAGATTGGCGAAGGATCAAGAGTTGAAAATTTCAAAGGCCGAAGATAAAATCCTGGTTTACATTGTATCCTAAATTCATCCTAAGATTCACTATATTCTGGGAGATATGATCCCTCCAATTTAGGGTTCTAGCCTCTTCCAGAATTCATCCCTAAACAAGACACCTGGGGATAATTGATGTAGCGTGGGATACAGAGGTCCAAATGGAATTCTTGAATATGTTCTAGAAAAATCACGGGTTTTAATTTATGTGGTACAAATTTCAGAACCTGAAGATGAACCAGTGACACGTGGAATTCCATACAACTTCACTGTTTTGAACAGTCCTGTAACATGTCACCTTGGGAAAATGATCATAAATCCCAATTGGTGAAACCAAATCTAATGAAACCTATGGTTTTGGATTAGGGACATTAGAGGTTACCTCAGTGCGAAATTTTAGACATAGAGGAGTAGTAATTTTGGATATATCACAGAAACATTAACAGGCATTTCTGTAGAAGAAATTGGAAAACTAGGGCTTCCTGTTCCGGGAGCTTCCCTCCACTGTTTTTAGAAAAGGAGTACATTGGATAGCTCCATTTGAAGAGATATATATTTATATCCAATTAGATCTGAAATATTTCAAGTTTTGAAAATTAGGGTTTCTCTGACAAACCCTAGATCAGCCAGCTCCAGAAGTAGGATGGACACCTCAAATCGGTAAGATCTAATCTTTTGCTATTTGCATTTGAGGTTCTCATTTCAAAGTGATCTATCACATCAGCTTGATGATAAGCTTGGTGAAGTTAAAAACTTCCAAGCATGGAAGTATTTGATCTCTCTGAAGAAAATGAATTGGACACCTACATCAGTAGAGAGGTTCTAGTTCTAGAGGGAGATGAGCCTCAAAGCCTTACACAAGAAGAACTTGATCAAGGCCAAGAAGATCATTGTTGATTCAATCACGAATCAACTTGTACAACAAGTGTCTTCCCTAAAGACACTGAATATGTTTAATTCCTTGATCAAGCTATTTGAAGATAAGAACATAATTTAGAAGATGGATTTGAGAAAACAGTTGAAGAATGTGAAGATCCAGAATGCATAACATCTTGAAGCGGTAGAAGAAGAAGCAGAGAATGCAGAAGTGGTGATAGCCACCTTGAATGGCCTCCCATGATCATGGGATTCATTCATGCGAGGAATGTGTGCCAAAAGGAAGTGATTACTTTCAGTTGACTCTGGGAAGAAGAAGAAGCTCGTCTCATAAGAAGAGAAGAAGAAATATGGGAGAAAATGAAGATCAAGCTCTCACCATTCAAAGAATATTCCTCAAGTGATGAGGAATATGAAGAACTCAATTATTGACGAACCTCTTATCCATCTTATCATTTGGATAAGAAATGATGATTTCATGGATGAAGAAGATGATGAAGCAGATTGATCAAGGAGTCTAACCATGAAACAAACAAAAGATAAGTATTCAATTTTCATTTAATGATATTGTTTTGTTATGCATTTGATTATATTCAGTTGATGTGTTGTTTGCATGCATGTGATGGGTAAGTAGCTCATGGGTCTATACAAATCTCCATTGTTACTTATCTAGAATGAAACCTATTTGCTGACATATTGGATTAGTGCACAATCTCAATGATGTCATGGTAGAGATGGAAGGCATATAGAAAGTTTCTGTGAGATATGGATGAATGTTGTATTGGCTAAATAGTTGCATGATGCATAATAATTTGTCGTTATGCATATGTAGTTCTAACCATGCAACTGGTGCATTTGAATTGTAGGAAAGGTCCTGTACAACCTCCTAAAAGAAAAGAACGACGAGACTTGTTCCAAAGAACAAGTGATGACAATTCAATAAACATGAATCTGAAGCTCCCAGGGTTAGAGACACCATGACGAAAGAAAGAGCTTCAGAGAGCGGTAGATCCACCTTGAAGGATGAAGACCACCATGGGTATGAGAGATAACTCAAGATGAAGAAAATAATGCTATGAAAGAAGCTATGATCAAAGAATAACAGTTGATTATGGGGAATGATGTATACGATATGATTTCGAGACATAAAGGGAAGTACGTAGTATCTTCCATATGGATCTGCAAGAACAAGTGTACAAAGCAAGAATTGTGATTTGCCTCAGAAAGAATAGACTATGACATGAAATACTCTATTGACCAGTATATATCAAGCATAGAATCACCTGTAAAAAATGAAGAAGGAAGATAATACCCCACTTCAGGGGGAGTGACTACAGAAGATATCTGAGTTCGACACAGTACGACATGATGGACAACTTCCAGATGGATCGAGACTTTACCAAGAGTAAAGTGGGTTCCAACCTTCAAAGTTGAATGCAGAAGACTAGGATATGTTGATGATTTGACAAGATGAACTCATGGAAGATGTTATGATGAAAGAATACTAGAATGATGTTTGGGATATAGTACTCAAACCAGAAAGCAAGAATGTGGTATCTTACAAATGGATTTGCAAGATAAAATATGTTGCTGATAGAAGTAAGGAAAGACTTGTAGCTAGAAGTTTCTATAAGAAAGAGGGAATTAATTCTGAAGAGACACTTACTCCAGAAAGCAAGGTACACTTCCTTTAGAACTATGATGGTAGTTGCTTCCATAATGAAGTAAAGACAAGCCTTCCTTAATGGTATGATTGGGGAAGAGTTTTACATCGAATAGTCACAAGGATTTGAAGTTGAAGGCAGATGGACTCATATATGTAAGTTGAAGAAGGCCCTTTATGGCATGAAGCAAGCTCCCAGAGCTTGGTATGGAAGGATAGACAATTTCCTGTCAATTATGGGCTTTACCAAGAGTAGAGATAATCCTAACCTTTATCCCAAGGTTGTAGAAGATGAACCTGTCATCCTGTTATTATATGTGGATGACTTATTCTTGACAGGGAATGAGAAACAGATCATGGAAAGAAAGAAGAAACTAGAAGAAGAATTTGAGATGAAAGACCTTGGGTTAATGCATTATTTCATAGGTCTGGAAGTATGGAAAAGTTCAGAAGAAATATTTCTCAACCAAGGAAAGTATGTGGTAGAGATATTGAAGAGATTCAATATGTTGGAATGCAAAGCCATGGCCACACCCATGGACTCCAACCTGAAACTGTTAGCTGATAATTCATCAGAGTTAGTGGATGTGACTCATTACAGATAGATCATTGGGTCATTTATGTACTTAACAAATACCAGACCAGACATTTGTTTTTCCGTGAACACCTTAAGTCAATATCTTTTTCAACCAAGACGGGTTCACCTAGTAGCTGCAAAACATGTGGTGAGACATCTAAAAGGGACTATAGACCTTGGTCTATACTATGATGGTAGCCATGAGTATAGATTGTATGGCTACATAGATGCATATTGGGATGGAAGTATCTCAGATAGAAAAAGTACATCAGGTGAATGTTATAGTCTGGGATCTGATGACTTCATGGTTTAGCAGAAAGCAGTCTATTGTTGCTCTAAGCACAGCCAAAGCAGAATATTTAGTAGCTTACTCTACTAGTTGTGAAGCCACATGGCTTCAGAAGTTGATGTCATGATTATTCAACCTAGAGTTGGACACTACTGTGATTCTATGTGATAACCAGAGTTGTGATGACAGAGAACCCTGTGTTCCGTCGTAACACATAGAAATCCAGTATTTCTACATACGAGATAAGAAGGAGATGATGATGCTTCAGTATTTCCATACTGAAGATATATATGATGTTTTTACATACTGTAGATGCAGATGATGGTGATTCCGTATTTCTATACTGAATATAGAGATGATGATGCTTTCAGTATTTCTATACTGAAGATATAGATGATGATGCTTTCAGTATTTACATGCTGGAGATACAGATGGTGATAGTTCAGTATTCACATACTGAAGATGTAGATGATGATGGTTTAGATGATGATGTGTTGATGGAACCTTTGTCCCGAGTAAAGTTCGAACACTTTTGAGACAAGCTTGGTGTGGTTCGGAAAGACCTTCCACGAAAGGGGGAGTATTGATGTTGCAGTGGGATTGTATCATCCCTGGGAACTTTCCCTAAAGTGATCCGGACACCTCAGTATTCGAGAATGAATAGGGATTGTATCATCCTGGGACATATGTCTAGAAGTGATCCAGAGACCTCGATCTTCGAGAATGAAGAGGGATTGTATCATCTTGGGACAAATGTCCAGAAGTGATCTGGTGACCTCAGTCATCGAGAATGTAGTAGGATTGTATCATCCTTGAACTTTGGTTCAGAACGGATCCAGTGAAATTCAGTCATCGAGAAGGTGGTAGGATTGTATCATCCTTGGAATTCGGTTCGGAATGGATCTGGTGAACTTCGGTCATCGAGAATGTGGCTGGATTGTATCATCCTTGAACTTCGGTTCAGAATGGATCTGGTGTAACTTCGGTCATCGAGAATGTGGCAGGATTGTATCATCCTTGAACTTCGGTTCAGAACGGATCCGGTGTAACTTCGGTCATCGAGAATGTGGCAGGATTGTATCAATTTGAACTTCAGTTCAGAACAGATCCTGTGTAACTTTGGTCATCGAGAATGTGGCAGGATTGTATCATCCTTGAACTTTGGTTCAGAACGAATCCAGTGTAACTTTGGTCATCAAGAATGTGGCAGGATTGCATCATCCTTGAACCTCAGTTCAGAATGGATCCAGTGACCTCGGTTGTCGAGAATGTGATAGGATTTCATCATCCTTGGATTTTGAATCCAAAAGAGATCCAAAGACTTCTTTGTCTTTGTACTGTGGGCTGCTGCTGCTGATGATGATGTTTTCTAATCAAAATATCAGAGTGTGATGATGATGATGATGTTTCTAATCGAAAGATCAGATGTTGCTGATGATGATGATTTTCTCTGATCAAAAGATCAGAATTTTCTACTGATGATGATGTTCTCTGATTAAAATATTAGAATATGATGATGATACTGTTGCTGATGATGATGATGTTCTCTGATTGAAAGATCAGAATATGATGATGATGATGTTTCTCTAATCGAAAGATCAGAAGTTGCTGATGATTATGATGTTCTCTGATTGAAAGATTAGAATATGATGATGATGCTATTGCTGACGATGATGATGTTCTCTGATCGAAAGATCAGAATATGATGATGATGATGTTTCTCTGATCAAAATATCAGAAGTTGCTGATGATGATGTTCTCTGATCGAAAGATCAAAATATGATGATGATGATGTTTTCTGATCGGAAGATCAGAAGTTGCTTATGATTATGATGTTGCTGATGATGATGATGTTTTCTGATCGAAAGATCAGAATGCAATGATGATGATGATGTTTCTGATTGAAAGATCAGAATGTGATGATGATGAGATCCTGATGATGATGATGCCGCATTATCAAAGTATGATGATGATGACGTACTGATCAAAATATTAGAATATGATGATGAGTTGATGTTAGAGTATGATGATGTTTGGTTGATGATGTTTCTGATCGAAAGATCAGAGGCTGATAATAATGATGATTCTGATTGAAATATCAGAGTATGATGATGATGATATTTTGATGCTGATGATGTTGATGTTTTGATGATGTTTTCATGATGATGTTTCTGATCAAAAGATCAGAGTATGATGACATTGTTGCTGATCGAAAGGCCAAAGTGCTGAAGAAGATGTTGCTGATTGAAAGGTCAAAGTGTTGAAGATGATGTTGCTAATCGAAAGGTCAAAGTGTTGAAGATGATGTTGCTGATCGAAAGGTCAAAGTGCTGAAGATGTTGCTGATTGAAAGGTCAAAGTGCTAAAGATGTTGCTACTGATTGAAGAGTCAAGATGCTGAAGATGTTTCTGATCGAAGCGGTCAAAGTACTGATGATGCTGAAGACTAAAGATTGAAGATGAAGACTACATGATGTTGAAAATATTCCAATGATTTATAGATGTATCACCTTGATGATGTTGATGATGTTGATGATGTCCTCTATCTCTCTCCTATTATTGTTGTTGATGATGTTGTTAAAATTTACCCTTCTCGTTAAGGGGGAGTGTTGAAATATTGTAACTTCAAAGAATATTCTATATGTATTTCTTTATGGTCCCTGATGGTCCTACCGAGAGAACCACTTGTATTAATTTGTACCCTGATGCTCCTAATCGGAAGAACTAATAAGAGTCATGAGGCAGTCCCCTCTAATTGTAAAGGTGGGTCATTAGCACCCCAATGTGGTTACTTGAGCCTACATGTGTAACTCGAGCCTTCATGATTAACTCGAGCCTACATGACAGATGAGTTAACTTAAGTGAACGGATGAATATAAATAGAGGTGTAGTGCTCCTCATTTGTGACACACACTCTCACTGGTGTAGCACATTAGTGGAGAAGAGAAGTAGCTGGAGAAGGAGGAGGATCAGGCTTTGATCTCCTTGCTGATTTTATATTTTTGGGGCATCTATATTGAGGAAGATTTTGCTGGGTTTTTCCCTTTAGGGTTTTCCCAGGATAAATCCTTGTGTTCCTTTTGTATGGTTGTGCTTGTCTATCTTTCAGTGATCCTATTTATATGCTTTTGTTATGAATATGAAATGAAATATTGATGTCTTAGCTAAGCATATGAAAATTTAACAACACAAGACCTGATTTGTCTTATACTGTAAGTGCCATAGTAATACATATGCACCAGCCACATGAGCTCCATTGGAGGGAAGCAAAAACAATTCTCTAGTAGGTCCAGGGTACTAAGAATTTCGGGGTGCACTACACAGCTAGTTCCTCACTTCAACTGACATGAAGTCAACTTCAGGTTTTGTATTTATTTTTTATGAAGGTCCCATTTTCTGTTCAAGTAAGAAACAACACACCATTTCACTTTCATTAGCAGAGGCCAAGTACAGGGAAGCAGTCAATGCTGCTACACAGTGTGTTTGGTTGCAGGGAATTCTTTGGGAGTTTGGTGTCACAATTGATTCTCCAACCAACATTTGGGTGGAAAATAAGAGTGCCAAAAAGATATCTACTAATATAGTACAGAGAAAGAGTACAAAACACATAGAGATACACATGCATTACATTTAGGGCTTAGTGTATGACATAGTGATCTCACTGCAGTATTGCTTATCCACCGAGCAAACTGCTGATATTTTTACCTAGGATTTCACTGAGAAGACCTTCACCTACCTGAGATATTTTCTTGGGGTGAGTGAAGGATGGTAATTTTCTATTATTTGTAGCAGGTCCAGCCCCATGTCCATTTTTGAGGGGAGTTTTTCTCCAATGAGTTTTTCCTTCTTTTCCTCGATTCACATGGACAAATAAAATTGTAATTTCTGAATTATGTATTTGAGGTGACTTGAGCCATTGTTTCCAAGGCCTCCATCATTTTGTGAGAAGTACTTATTTTTTCGATTAAAGGAGGGTGTTAGAAAAATAATCCATCATTAGCACCTTAGTTACACTAATTAGTCAATTTTATTACTTTTTTAAGCTTTAATACACTATGAGGTGGACTAGGGGTGCTTAGGTGGACAAATGCCAAGTCATAGTGGGAATTTCACACCCACATTAGAATTCCAGCTCATTCAATAGCCACATATGTTCCCTCATCATTACTGGTGTGCTCCCATTCATTGAATGTTGACATGAAAGTTTACTTGGAGCGCTAGAGTGGGATTTTGGCCAAATTTGGCTTGATTTGGTGCACTAAATGCTGCATTGAGACTCTAAACCACCCATTTTTCCACATCCACGCTGTCCAAGGTGCAATAATTGGTCTACAACACATCATCTATGACAAATCAACAATTTGTGGCTGTTTGGGGTGATTTGGGACATGATTGGCCCACTTAGGGGGGTTTGATGCCATTTTGGAAATTTTGACTTTTATGCTCACAATTGGATTCCAAAGCCTCACAAAACTCTTGTATTGTATTATATACCTCATAATAAAATGTTTCATGGTTAGAAAATATGAAATTATCTTGTTTATGTTCACATTGTGTGTGTAATTTTGCTTCTCATTTGATGGTTTTTGCTAATTCTTCGACCAAATTTGATTTGTGAGCTTCACTAACGCTCCTAGATTTTCTCGTGGTTTGAATTAATCACCCAGTGGTTCGAATTCCTCACACTAAGATTAAAATATTAAAATATTCTAATCAACAATTGAGATGAGCTCAACATAAAGTACATGGATCAAGACAATAATATAATATATCAATGGACTAAATCACCTTAGGAGAGGGGATCCCACTCAATAAAATTGAATAAATATCATGGTGGGTCCAGGGGGTATTAAATAACACCCTTAGTGTGTCCCCATGGAATAATAAAAATAAACATAATTTTTAAATGCAAAATAGTGCCTCTCTGAGGAAATCGCGAGCCTCCGAAAGCTCCAGAAAATAATAAAATATGTCGGAGAGATGGATGTGGGTTCGTCCAAGTGCTGAAACTGCTAGATAAGGAGCAGAAGACATCACCCTCATCATAAAAACTCATCCCATTCCATTTCCTTTCCTTATTATCCCAAATCGAATTTTTCAGTAGCCATTTTTATTATTTTTAATCTGCCTCAGGAAACGTGATATGGACCAAACTGCCTCCTAGAGTGCCAGTGTTGTAAAAATGAGCCCACCAATATCTCTAGGAGGGTGGTAAAATGGTAAAAAAAAGTGGCTGGACTACCCCCTCCTCATACTTCTCCCTAGGTGAACCAATCAAATCACCTCTCTGCTTTGATAGGCCACTCAGTATGGAAAAATTGCACCAGAATGGTATACTGAGACAAATGATCACTGTGACTACCTGGAACTGAAAATAAACTGTCTCATTGGACTTAGGGAACCCAAATACATATAAGGTGCATACTCATGCACCCTACTGATCTATGCATGATCAAGTACAATATCCAATATGCCTAGACAGATAAAATAATAATTTGTAACTGATCAAATAATAAATAATATAACCCATGATAATATTAATCTGCTGCAAGTGTTTATAGGTTAATACATGCTCTAAAAATCATTCAAATAACAATTATAACAAGTATAAATCATTTCAATGGCGATCTATCAACAAAATATAGTGTTTCTTTAATTAATCATAACTTAGACCATACTTTCAAGACCATACTCATTTCATAGTTGTAATCAATTTTCTAGTGAAGGGTGAGGGCTAGAAATCAAATGGTTATGATAAAGGGTGACTACCAACTTGACACTGTGACACTTTGGATATGGAAAGGGGATATTCACTCTATCATGTGCTCGACAAGCAACAACACAGGGGATGACATTGTCTCACAAATGGATAAGTTACATTCAGAGGCGCTTATTCACCTTGAAAAATGCTCACAATATAAATCAAATGCAAGTGAGGCTAGCAATATTTAGATATAAATTTTTAAGAACCATTTCCTTTTGAGCCTTCAAATTTCCATAGCCTTGGTCCATGCATTAATTACATAGATTTTATTATTGAGGCTTCATGCATTCATGTATGTTTAAAAACACTACTTTTCATGAATGTTTTTTCACAAGATATTCATTTCAATATAATTCATAGCCAATTTCATTAGGCTTGTCTTGCATTCATGTATGTTCAAAAACACTACTTTTCATGAATGGGATTTTTATAAGATATTCAATTCATTTCCAAATACATTGTATTGATGGCAGCACTATTTGTTTCAGGTTTAGCCAACACAACCTAGGAAACTCAGAGTTGAAACACAAATAAATAGGGAATCTTGTCCAACATAGAGGCTCTAGTGGGGAAACTTCCTCCATGACACAATTAAAGTAGTAGGTCGGGCTAAAAACATAACTAGAAGGTAATGGATGGGTGGATATAGTGAACAATGAAACCAACACTAGCAAGCCAAAGTATGGTGGGAATGGTCACCTCTATTCTCCCTAAGGAGTGAAAAACCAATCAGTATGGGTCAAGAAATTCCAGTTCTAGGTAGGGACATACATATATAATATCAATCCATCCAAGTCCACATATTTATATGACTGCCAGATCATGACACTAGATGTCAAGACATGTCACGAGAGTGAATATAAAAGCAATGATAACCATAACAAAAGATAATATTTGTTGAGAGTCATATACATGTAAATAACCAATTTGAAACAACATCTCTCTTTTGAGAAACTTCTGCTGCAACTCTGGGCAATACTGACTACTCTGTGAATAGCTAAATGGCTACATCAGTCCTCAAATCTTAGTCCTGAGACTTAGTCACGGCATGTGAAAGTACTATAGTCCATCATCAAATAGTGATCCATCATATATATGCTCATCTCAACATATCATATGTAAGGGAACTGGCTGGAAAGTGTACTGGAATCTGAAAAAATAGAATATGTTAGCCCAAATACTATATGTGTGATAACACCTCTCCTTCAAGAAAGTCAAGTGAAATGAACTCTTCTTGACATGAATATTTTGAATTTGAAGAACATGAAGAGACATCCCATTTAGGACCCTCATATTCTTCTAGGTGATCCAATCCTTCATTGAAAACTGCTGGCTCTTTCACATGTTGGGATTGAATGCATGATTACTCATCCTTCTCATCACACATTTCAAGAAAGTCTATAAAATTATTTATTACTTCAAATTTCTGTTTTTTATTAAAGACTCTAAGGCTTTGTCTCAACAATTCAAATGGATAATAACAAAAAAGAAAAATGTTACCTTCAACATGCTCACTATCAAATCTGTTTTCATCATTTTGATCATGGATTGCAATCTGATTTTCTCCATTAATCGGCCTAGAACTTACAAAATTTTCAGTTGGATGTTTAGGAACATCATCCAAGTAGTCCTCCTCATACTCGTGATATATAGGTGGATTGAAAGTTTCTTTAAAACCATCGCTAACAGAAAATTTAACAGGATGATCATGTTTCTGTTTACTAAAAGAAGGTTTGACAGGCTTATAAGCCTCTTCTCTTACACCACTAGACTCATCATATTTCTGTTTACTAAAAGAAGGTTTGAAATGCAAAGGAAATGTTTCTTTTTGTTCATGTTGCTCAACCAACTCTAATACCTTCTGCATTTCATTTACACTATCCTATTCTGCAATTCTTTTAGACATTACGAGATTCCCTTCAACTTCCAAGAAATCAATGAACATATGCTGCAAAGTGATGTTGAGTATAGGTTGTCATTGATGACACCCATTAATGAAAAAGTATGTTAAGGGGGCACCAGAGGATTGACTACGAGACAAAGGTAAGATAAAGGTTTATAGATTAGAAAGAAGGACCAAATGACCCATTATGTGGTCATTTGTGAATTAATATGGCTCATGGAACCCTTGAAGATGGTAATAATGTCTAAGAAGGATTTTACACTTAAATTCATGGTGTGGTATGACAACACACTTGGAAACACTTGTTTGAAGTCCATAAAATGCATTTTAATCAATGATTAAACAACATCTTGAAGGATATTTTAACAGTCTTATGGAAGTCTGTTAATATATATTTGACACTAAATAAATGATCCTAAGTACTGAAGTCGACCCCCCAAAAAACAGAAAAATAAATCAATTTTTGGCAGGTTGGCTCCATCTTTATTTGGTAGCTCGACTCCATCTCTATTTGACAGGTTGGCTCCATATTAATTTTTCTAGTTTATATTTAGTATAAATACAAATGACAAAAGGCTAAATGAAGGTGTGGATTAAGTGGCAATGTGAAAGAGGAGCAGAAGGAGCGATACTGCAATAGTTAGTCACTCATGAGGGTTGGAATTAGACTGAAAAATTGATATGACAGTCTTGGGATGCAAGCTTGAGTTAAGACATGGCTGCTGTAAAGATTGGCATAAAAAATTGAAGACAGACAAGTGATGTAAGGGTTGGTACAAAATATTATGGATAGATAAGATCTGTAAGGGTTGGTACAACAATTAGTATACATACTCATGTGCTTTAAATATTGGTGCATCGAATTACAAAATAAATCAAATTGTTTATTTGAGTCAGCAAGAGATGGTCTAGATATTGGTGTCTTAAACACACAATGAAGTGTGGACGTTGGATAAATATGTAAGATTTTTTTTGAAGGATGATACTGAACTCAGATAAGAATCAAGTATTTTGAAAGTGGGGTGGAGGAAAGGATCACCAAGCATTCTCAAGTTGCAGCCTAACTCATCAGTCTCAGTTGGTGTTGTTTGTCTGATAGAGGTTGAAGCCTCATAAACATCAGTTGTAGCTGGTGTATGAAATTTGTGTTGAAGCACAGTTCTTAAATTGATATTTATCATATA
>LPNX010862534.1:63135-78532 GCA_001517045.1 Pseudotsuga menziesii
ATCAGAAATGGGGTGAGTCAAGTTCATATATGTTCCCAAATTCGCTGGAACAAATGAATGTATACGTATTTGATGTCTCTTTGGTTTGATATCTGTACCATCGTGCTTGATGGATACATTTCCTTTAAAGATAACACTAGGCCATCTACTCCGGATGAAATAAAAGCATGTGAAAACAATTCCATTGCAATGAATGCACTCCTGGCTGGTTTAAATGAATCAAAATATTACAAGGTAATGAATTACTCCACTACCAAAGAAATATGGTAAAATTGGCTACCATGTATCATGGTGACTCTAAGGTACAAAAGGAAAAAATTCAAAGTTTAAGAGTGCAATTTGAAGGACTCAGAATGAAAGAAGAAGAAAATATTGGTGGCTACTTCCCAAGGGTGGAAGAAGTGGTTAACACCATGAGAGGTCTTGGAGAAACTCTGGATGAAACCTTGGTTGTGAAAAAAATATTAAGGTCTCTCCTAGTCATATTTAACCCCAAGGTATCGTCTATTGAATAAATAGAGGCTTTAGATAATCTTAAGTTGATTCAATTGCATGGGATTATTATTGCCTATGAAATGAGGATTGTGGATCCCACTCCAAAGGAGACAACCTTCAAGGTGACTAAACAAAAACACCATAAAAATGAAGATCATGTTACTATCTCATTAGAATTAGATGTCTCAGATGAAGAGTTGGCTAATTTTTTTAATAAACTCCCAAGAGGGATAGGAAAGTATCAAGGGAAGCTTCCTTTGAAATGCTTCAATTGCAGAAAATAGGAAACTTTGCAGCCAAATTCCTGTTAAAGAAAAACAGGCCAAACCCAAGAAGAAACCACTATGAAACAAATTTCAACGACAACCAAATTTTTTTCTCTCAAGTAAAAGATGGAGTTTCAAATTATCAAGAAGATGATTAATCTGTTGTTGAAGGAAGAAATGAATTTTTGTTTCTGGCTCAAGAAGACTTTCATAACATGGATGCTACAAAAACAATGATGAAGGGATTGTGGATCTTGAAGCAGAACTGGTGGCTGCGTTGGATGAGATAGAAAATTTAAGAAATATATATGAAAAACAAGAGAGATACCATTTGGAAGCTAGAAATCAACTTGCAAAACAAGTAAGGGGAAATTTTCTAAAAAAGGATGCTGAGATCAGCTCCCTTTAGGGAAAGCTAAGAAGGACAAGTAATTTAAATCAGAAATTTGAGAAGAGCTCTACTGAATTAAACAACCTACTTCTTCAACAAAGAAATGTTGAAGACAAAAGTGGAATTGGATACTCACACAAAATGGAGAACCAACTAGTTGAGTTCTCTGCGAATCAGGACGTAAGTCTGATAAAAGAATATCTCACCAAGAATAAAGAGAATCTAAAAAAAATACATGATGCCTTGAATGAAGCTCAAAGATTACTATCTATGAGGGAGAAATAATGTGAGAGTTTAGAAAGGGAAGTTTCAATACTAAGAAAGGAAGAAGGATCTTCAAATTTTGATAATAAAGTTGAGTTCGGTAGAAGAACAAGGTGGCCAGTACAAACCTCAAATACAAAGGAAAGTATGACAAATCCTACCTTCACAAATTCTGTAGTACCAAAAAGATCACCTTTTATCAGGTATCAAAATACATTTTTTGGAAATTGTTATAATTGCTATAGGTTTGGTCATAAAGCATTTGAGTGCAAGGCTCCCATGAGAAGAAACTTTGTTATAAATGAAGCGAAGGAATATCTTGACAATATATTTATGACTCAAACCAAGAACTCTTTCTCCTTACTATATAATGAAGATGAATGCTCGAAGTGCAAAATTTTTGGTCACACAGTTGAAATTTCTAGAGTGAGACAAATCAAAGAAGAAGAAAACCTAGAAGATATATGTGGGATATCTCTTTATGCTCAAAACGAGGAAAGAAAATGGTACATTGATACGGTATGTACCAAGCACATGACAAGGGATAAATATAAATTTATTACCTTAAAGAGGGTAATGGGAGGTGATGTGTCTTTTGGAGATAATGAGACAACAAGAATTATTGGAAAAAGAACAGTGACCCTCAAAGGGATTGCTAAATCTCAAGATGTTCTGTTTTTTGATGGCCTAAAGCATGATCTACTTAGAGGAGGTTAAATTTGTGATGCCAATCATAACATTAATTTATTTTCCCATCACTCTGAAATTAGAAGAAATGGTTCTCGAAGAATAATTAGAAAGGGAAATCGTCTGCCCACAAATATGTATGTCATAGATGAAATTGAAGGAAAAAATGGTTATATTAGTCAAAATGACAATAGCTGGTTGTGGCACAAAAGGTTATCCCACTTGAATTTTGATAACCTGGTGAAAATTAGTCAAATAGAGGTTGTAGGAGGAATACCAAAACTATCCAAGCTTGTAGACAGGGTATGTGGATCGTGCCTTCTTGGAAAACTAGCAAGAGCTAGTTAAAAGTCTAATATATATCAATCCACTTCACAACCCCTAGAATTATTACACATTGATCTATGTGGACCAGAAAGAGTTCAGACTCTTCAAGGTGAGAGATATTTTATGTTGTTTATCGATGATTATACTAGAATTATCTGGGTAACATTCCTTAAGACCAAGTCTGAAGCATTTGATAAGTTCAAACTTTTTAATGCTAAAGTAGAAAATGAGAGTGGCCATAAAATCAAGTGCCTTAGATCCGACAATGGTGGTGAATTTGTTTTAACCGAGTTCAAAAATTTTTGTGAACAAAATGGTATAAAAAGGAAATACTGTACAACCAATAATCCTCAACAAAATGGTATTTAAGAAAGGAAAAACATGACAGTTGAAGAAGCAGCAAGAACCATGCTACACTGATTCACCCCCCCCTCTCAGTTTTCCATTGCTTCTAACAAGTGACTAATTTTCTTTTCAAAAGAATAAGAGACAATTCTGGAGGAAAGGTTAGTGCATAACATAGTTTAGCTGGGTATTCAAGTGGTCAAATATATTTAGGAATATTATAATAAAATCTTGCAAACCTCCTATTAAAACTCGACAAGGTTTCATCTTCTTGTTTCTTCATGGAATGAAACTCTAAGAAATTGCTACAATGACATCCTCTTACACCAAAACTTCAAAAATATATCAGAAAACCCTTCCCATGTATCAGGATTCATGTTGCAAATGTCTAAATCATTCCTTAACCTCTCCTTGCAAAGATTGGGAAAAATCCCTCATACAAACATCATCATGCTCTATTTCGAAAAGGTCAAGGAAATGCTCAGAAGCTTGAAGATGTTTCTTGGTTGTAAGGTCATTAGATTCTCCATCAAATATAGTAAGGTATTTGTAGTGCTTTGTAGGAAATTCATGAAGGATAGGGGGTAGGTGAAGTGGTCTATACCGGTTTTAAATCTTGGAAGAAACAGGGCTATATGGAAAGGATGCATTATCAATAGTAGTACCATTAGTTTTACAGGGATAACCATCGCTCTTATGTGGCTCAAACAAAATATATTGGTCAAAATAATATGTACAAGATGAAGATATTATTTTAGATATTAAATAAATATATACATGGGTAAAACTATGGTCATGTTTTGAGTGCAATAAACAATGGAAAGTTGTATTGACCAACCTAGGAAAGATAGGAAAAAAGTTTACAATAAAAGATAAGATATCTTGGAGAATATTCACATTTGAGTACCTTATTTTCCCACCATGCATTTCCATGCTTTCACAATGAGATCATTCCCTAGAAGATTCTACCAATTCTCTTTGAAAAATTGATCTCTGGATCATACTTCCAGTGGATTCATGGAAACTTGGATTCTTTGAGAATGGAGTCACCAGTATTCCCAGTGGAGTTACCTTCCAAAGCTTTGAGTGGACTTTCCAAAGCATATACAACCAACATGTGTTTATGATCGGGTGCTCAACCAGGTTGTAGAACTTGGACAATGTCATTTCCCAAGGAGATAATAGTGATTATTCCTCAGAAATGTCCTTGAAAACGACACCAAGATGTTATCACCCAATGATTTTCCTATGGTTGTGGTAGGAGATCACTGGGGTAACCATTTAAAACCAATATTTAGGATATATTCTAGCCTATATAGTTGGAGAGGGCTCTCTCAATGTCACAAACTCATTCACATATACATATATATTTAAGCAAGTGACCATAAGGCTACATATCTAATAAGAATATGATATTTGTAATTTTAAAGACGATAAGACAGATAAACAAGAAGTGCCATTGGGAAATGGAGTCATAGCCTGGAAATATTCAAGGGGTTACAAAAATAATGAGTGTTTATTCTCTTATTTAATCAGAGGAAACATGTTTGTTGTATTCAACCTAACAACTTAATGTAATGACAGATTGAAATGAAGAAAGCCCAGTGAAACAAGAGGAACTTGTCTATGGATGAATCTCTTGGAACACCTTTAGTGGAAACAACAATAGAGGCTAATAATGGAAACAAAGAATCCATATAAGGATGAATTCTATCTCAGTCATTATACACAGATAAAAAATACAATTTATGATATAAGGAGCATCTAACAAGGATGAATTCCTTACATACAATCTAGAAATTTATTGGCAGCAATGAGCATACATGGGAATGTGAAATACAGGATAACACAACTGAATGATGGAACAAATTGATGAATCTTAGAAAAATCAGATTTTTTTCTTTCATTACTACTTCCAAGAAAATGACAAAGCTACAAAAATCCAAGCATAGGAGGCTTATTAATGAAATTTCCAACCTTTACTCCTCCATAGACCAACCTCGAAATAGAACCAAAATTGGCTACAACATGGGAATCAAAATTCTAAATTTTTTTCGAGGTGGCATATTTTCCATGATCACAAAAAAATTGAGAAAGAATGTGATGATGCACGTGCTTGATCAAAACAACAAATATGGCATCTGGGACTTAGGCTCACTTATTGAAAATGATGGCTTGAAGCACCCCAAATTTCTTGTGCTGACTCAGCATTTCCTTGTTCCTCTACTACAGGGGTGTAGAAGCCTACCTTCATTGCAAACACTTGTTCCTATATGGTTGCCCCCTAATCTTCATCATTTCACCTCTTTCAGTAGACGAATTGCTGAAAAATAGGCTTCAAAGATACACCTGCACACCTCAAACGATGAAAGTTGTGTGACATATGAGAGATTTTATTTTAATTCCATATTTCCCGAACAAAAACCATGTCTTAATGTTTCTAGGTTCCCCTCCATCTCTTCGAAATCTATAGTTGAATTTGATGACTCAGACCGTATTTTGAATTTCTATAAAATTGGCCTTTGAATATCAATTCGATTCTCTTGAACCATGACACCTGTGTAAAAAATTAGAGAGTTTTTTTGTCTATTGGTCAATTCTGAAGAAATACCTCTCTCGGTTTCTACAAATTCACTCCCATTTGCTGGAAACAGGTCTTTGAATTTGATGACTAAAACAATCATTTGAAAATCTTAAAATTTCCCTATAAAGATCACTTTGTTTCTCCTAAACCATGAGACTTGTGTAAAAATTGAAAGAGGTTATTGTAGATTAACATGTTCTGAGGAAAATCCTCTCTCGGTTTAGCTGAAGCAATAGTTTAAATTTAATGACTAAAATAGTCATTTTTATGAAAAAATTTCCCAACTATTTTAATTTTGAATTGTTAATCCCAATTTTGTTTAAATGTCGTTGATTTCAAACTTACGACCAAAACCATACACGTCATTATCTGTTATAGATCTAGAATCATATTCAGTTTCTCTCACTGATTTGGCATTTTCTAAATCTAATGAGGCAAAATTGATACAATTTGCACTAAAGTGATAGCTGAGCTTCCCCACTTCTTCATAAGCTCGGTTAATTTTCATGCTTAAACTCATTGAATATTCCATCAGTAGAATACTTGTCTACCATCAATAAATTTACCAAAACAAATATCGGTCAACATGTGTTCCCAGCTGTCGTCTATTGAAAATTTTGTTGAGTTTTTGGCAATTAAATCGATCATACTTTGAACTTGCAAATTTTTTTCTATCCGTTGATTTGGATTGTTCTTACATCCGAGCCTTGAAAAATAGCACCTCATACCATATTTCACAAATTATAGAATTTCATTTTTCCTTGCTTGTTCATATTGCAGAATTGACCTCCTTTGTGGATTTATTTTTCCGCCAAATAATCACCATTGAAACATGTGGGATTTTAAATGATTTCGTAAAATTTGAAAATTTCATTACCTCGTGCATGTTGCTTGTGTGGAATTTATATGATTCATTGGATGCTAGGTACTTCAATCTATTCTGTTGATCCTTGTTACAACTGCTACATCAATGATCAATGCCAAGCTGTATATTTTCTGCAACCATTTGATATAGATTCATAGCATGTACTCGTGAATCCTCACAACGGTTCTTCTAAATCCTCCATTTTGTTACTCTTTAGATATTCCATAATAGCTTCCATAACTATATATCCATCTTTAATATCAGTAGATACCCTGAATTCCATAGGAATTGTGCAGAACCACACAGGTCGTAATTATATACTCCATTTCATTTCTTGAACTTCTGCTTTTTATGCAACCATGGCTTAAATGGAATTTTAGAAAATACAGGTTGATAGAAACCATAAAATACATCAATTCCAAGATATAATGAAAAATAAATTAACATGAAATAGCGCTCCACTTACGCTTTTATCTTGGATCTTCAATATATGCACAGTTATGAAAATATAAATTAAAGAAAGAAAGAGTTTCCATCACCACATGTGCAACAAATTTCCCCATATAACTCCTCCAATGCCTCGTTTTTTTCCTTCAAAATAGAATTACCTATTTCATACTTAGTTGCCAAGATGGAAAGAGACTCCTTGTCTCTAATGAAGGGGATTTTGAGGGGTTCCTTGACCTATATGGCGTTCTGCTACTATATAATGTCATCGCCCCTATAGCATGTCCATTTTTTGTGAAATAAAATTCCTTTCAATCAACACCAACTAACTTCTCTTTTGAAGGATTGGGACAAACTTCAACATAAAATTCCTTCCAATATCTTCACAAGGCAAATGTTTTCAATTTTCTCATGTCCACCCTTAGCATTCCATGCGAATAAAAGTTTGACAAATGGATTGGAATTGAGAGCCCTAGAATTTTTTTGGGGATGTGTGTTGCCCAACAGCTACGTGGACCCATGGTATTAGGTTAACCATAGTATTTTCCCATGGTATTTTTCTCCTATAAAAGAAAGCATTTTCTTGTGTATGGTGTTATTTCATTATAAACAATCTATGTGATTGTGTGGGAGAGACTGTGAGAGCATCAAGAGGAAGTGCAATGGTTTTGCTGCAGGTTGTATCCCTTCATCTTTATGGAATGTAATAAAAGGACTGGAAATTTCTTTGTGGACATATCCCATCGTTTGGGTGAACCACGTTATATCTGTGTCTCTCTATAATGTGTTTTTCATCTTGTCTAATGATTTAACTGTATATTTGTTATTGCTCTATGGTCATGTTTTCTAACACTCGTATACTACCTCCCTCCTCATCCCTCCTTCTCTCTCCCTCCTTCATACTCTTTCCTCTCCATCCTACCCTTCCCTCCCACCATCATTCCCTCTCCCTCCTCTACCACCCTCATGTCCTCTCTCCCTCCCTCCTTTACCCTCTCTCTCTCTCTCCCCCTCCTTATCTAACCCTCACACTCTCCCTCCATTCCCCTCCACTTTCTCTCTCTGTCTCTCCCTCTTTCTCTCTCTCTCTCCCTCCCTCTCACTCTCTCCACCCTAATACCCACTCTCTCCCCCTCATCCCCCCTTTCTATCTCTTTCCCTCTCTCTCCCTCTCGCTCCCTCTCACCTCTCACTCCCTCTTCCCTATCCCTCCCTCTTCTTCTCTCTCCCATTTTTATCTCATCTTTCCCTCACCCCCATTATCTCCTCCTCTCACCCATCATTTCCCCCATTATCCCACCTCTCCCACCACTTCCCCTTCTTCATCAATCCCCCTCCATTTCCCTCTCTCTCCTCTCACCTCCTCTCCCTCTCCCTCTCTCCCACTCCACTCCCACCATCCTCTCTATCCCTCTTTCTTTCTCCCTCCATCACACTCTTTCCTTTCCCCTTGTCCTTCCCTCCTACAATCCTTCCCTCTCCTTTCACTACCACACTCATGGTATATACCCACCCACCCTCTCTCGCTTTTTCTTCAACATCTTATTCTTTCCCCATTCCCCTTCCCCTCCACTATACCCTCTCTCTATCCCCCTTCCCTTCTCTCCCTATCTCTCCCCCTTATATTCTATCTCTCTCTCTCTCTCTCTCTTTATCTCTCCTCTTCTTATCTCCCCCTCCTAGTCTCCCTCCCTCCCCCTTAACCCTCTATGTATCTCTCTTTCTCTCTCTCACCCACCTCCCTCTCACCCTCTACCCTTCTTTCCACCCTTTTCAACCCCCTCTTGCTCCTCTTCCTTGACACTCTTTATTTTCCTCTTTATCCCTCTTTCTCTCCCTCATTCCTTCCCTCTCTCTCCCACTCACCTCTCACTCCCTCCTGCTCCCTCCCTCTGCCACTCCCTCTCTCTCCCCTCCTCTCTTGTCCTCTCATCCATCATTGACGCCACCCTCCTACTACTTCCCCGTATTCCCCCATCCCCATCACTTTCCCTCTATCCTCCTCTCCCTCTCCCTCTCTCCTCCTCTCTCCTCCTCTCTTCTTTCCCTCCTCTCCATCCCTCCTCCTCTCTCCCTACCTCATACACTTTTCTCTCCCTCCTATCCTTCCCTCCCACCATCATTCCCTCTTCCTCCTCTACCACCCTCATGTCCTCTCTCCCTCCCTCCTTCACCCCATCTCTCTCTCTCTCTCTCTCTCTCTCTCTCATAGTATCCCTCCCCCTCAACCCTCTCTACTTCTCTATTTTTCTCTCTCCCCCCACTCCCTCTTTCCCTCTCCCCCTCTCTCCACCCTCTCCCCCCCTCTCCCCCAACTCTATCTCCTTATATCCCTCTCTCTCATTATTTCTCTTCCTCCCTCCTTGTTGAAGAAATCATCATTGATGACAACATGGACTTGTAGTGGCCCCATAGGTTGTCATTAATGACATTAAGTCCCACTTGCAATGTCTTGGACCCATTATAGAGTGGTTTTGTGATTTGAAGCACCTTTTACCCAATTGACAAGGTTTGTGTACCCACAAGGCTGGATCTTGAATCCAACACCTTGCTGAAGATGTTGAAGACCTTGTTGATGGTGGTGGAGACCTCGAAGATGGTGTTGAATCCTCTATATATTATGGATAATCCATAGAAGCATTAATTACCCATTATATGGTCATTCATGCTCTTTTAATGTCATGGTACCCTAGGAGAAGGCCTAGAAACCCCACAGGTGATGTCATGATGGATATTGACCCTTGGAAGTCTCCCAATGTGGTTGAGGTGGTTGAAGAATCCTATGAAGCCCTTTCCTTGACGAAGAATCCCTGAAGAAGAACTTGGACCCACATATTATGGCTTAAAGGTCCTTGAAACCTTGAAGGAGATGATATGGTCATTTGTAGGTTGATGGTGTCATGGAACCCCCGATGAAGATCTTGATGCCCTTGCAAAGGTCATGAAGCCCATTGCTTGCACTTGATATCTTTAGATGCATGATGATGGAACCCACACACATGTGATACCACCTAGACACACTAAATTATGGGTTGATGATCCTTTCACTCTTGAAGGATGCGTAGGAGTGATGAAAATGATTTTTATGACATGAATCCCATGGTCATACTCTTGCTTGTGGAATGATGGAACCTTGATGGTGACATGATATTGGAATCCCTAATGGATTGATAGTGAGGAAACCCTTGCTTTTAGGAACTTATTACAACAAAAATTAAGACCATTTAAATAGTAAGGATGTGTGGAAAAAGGGTAATAAAACAAAGACATAATAAACCTTGATAAAGCCCTAAAGTTATGGATTTAGTTGACATTTTGTTGATTTTAAAGTCAACCCTAACTTTAAAATATATTGTGACAAAATAAAAAAACAAGATTTTAGTTGAAACACTCCAAGTCAGACCTAATGAAGAAATTATGGTCATAGTGTAACAAGTCAACTCAAATTAAATTCAAAAAAATAATAATAGAAATGGTTTTGACATGTCGGCCATGGATTGTTTTTTGGGAAAACTAGTATAAATACCCTATCAAACTTCATTTTGAAAACACAATTTTGGATGAGATTTGAGGAAATTCGGTGGACCGAGGTAGTTATAGTGGAGGAATAGTCATGTTTTTAGTAGAAGTAAGGAAGAAGACCCAAAGTTTGCATTAGAGAAATTTTTATCTTGCTATTTTATTTTTGTTCTAACTTTAATCATAAAGTTGTGGAATTTAGACTCTACGGAATAAGAAGTGGTGGAAGGACCAATGGCTCAGTCAGATGCTGGACATGTAATCAAGCTGGGCATGTTGTTGCCACATTTCACACAATGAGATGCTATACATGTAGTGGGTTTAGTCAAAAATCACAAGAATGTGAAATTCAAAGAAGTCAACCAAGGAGGATTCCTTCATACATATCAACAAAAATATTTGAATATTAGAAGATAAAGACCTACACTCAAGGACACTCTCAGGCATGGAGACATGAATTTGATTAAAGAACTGTTGGAAGTTACAACAACTAAATCAAGTGTTGGACATGCAACCATGTTGGTCACATTGTTGCATATTGTTGTACGATGAGGTGTTAGAGTTGCAATGGCCTTGGGAATAAAGCTCAAGATTGTTGGAGTTCAAGGAAACAACCCTTGAGAAGTTTACTATACATCTCATCAAGGAAATCCTGTACAAATGAAGGAACAAATGTTGAAAGGAAATATTCCAAGCAGCAAGTATGGATGAAAAATACCAAACAATTGTAGTTAGGAGAGTTCTATCAGAGCAGGGAGGATGGTTTCCAAATGGAAAGCCAAGATTAAGGTCTCTCAAAATCCTTAGCACACCTTGAGTTCATAAGGCTATAAATTGAACCCAAAGGAGAAATGATGGTTACTCTAGGTATACAGATAGGTCCTAGGATCGGGAATATTGATAGGGGAAGAAGTGAGCAATGTTCAGTGATCAGTGGTTTCATATGCAGATATACTATCACCCTTTTCCATTGATTCCAAAGGGGGAGATATGAATATAAAAGGGGAGCATTCTCACATGGGAGCATGAGTTGTTGTCATCAATGACAAAGGAGGATATTGTTGATTAAATTTCATTGATGCAAACATGGACTTGAAGTGGCCCCAAAGGTTGTCGTTGATGCCACCAAGTCCCACTTTCAGTGACCTGGACCCCTTACATAGTGGGTTTGTGATTTGAGGCACCTTGTCCCCAGTTGATAAGGTCCTTGTACCCACAAGGTTGGATATTGAATCCAACACCTTGACGAGGACGTTGAAGACACTGTTGATGGTGTTGGATACATCGGATATGGTACTGAAGCCTTTGTAGATGATGGAGAAGACCTACAAGAATTAATGACCCATTATGTGGTCATTCATGCTCTGCTGATTTCATGGTACCCCAGGAGAAGGCCTAGAAACCCCAAAGGTGATGTCATGATGGATCTTGACCCTTGGAGGTATCTTGGTGTGGTTGAGGTGGTTGAAGAATCCTATGATTCCCATTGCTTGATGAAGAAGCCCTGAAGAATCCCTTGGACCCAAATTTGATGTCTTAATTATCCTTAAACCCTTGAAGAAGATGATATGGTCATTTGTAGGTTTATGGTATCATGGAACCCTTGATGAATACCTTGATGCCCTTGCAAAGGTCATGAATGCCATTGATTGAACTTAATGTGGTTAGATGCATGATGAAGAAACCCACACACATGTGATGCAACCTAGAGACACTAAATGATGGGTAGATGATCCTTTCACTCTTGAAGGATGTGTAGGAGTGATGAAAGTGATTTTGTTGACATGAATCCTATGGTCATACTCTTGCTTGTGTAATTATGGCACCTTGATGGTGGCATTCTATTGGAAGCCCTAATGTCTTGATAGGGAGGAAACCCTTGTTTTTGGGAACTTATTACAATAAACCCTAAGACCATTGAAATAGTAAGTATGTGTGGAAAAAGGGTAGTAAAACAAAGACATGATAAACCTTGATCAAATCCTAAAGTTATGGATGTATTTTACCTTTTGTTGACCTTAAAGTCATCCCTAACTTTAAAATATATTGTGACAAAACAAAAAATAAATCTCTTAGTTGAAACACTCCAAGTCGGCCCTAATGAAGAAATTATGATCATAGTATGACAGGTCGGCTCAAATTAAATTCAAAAAACAAATAATAAAATTTGTTTTGACATGTCGACCCCAAACGTTTTTGGGAAAAACTAGTATAAATACCCTATCAAACTTCAATTTGAAAACAAAATTACGGATGAGATCTAAGGAAATTTTGTGGATTGAGGAAGTTACAGTGGAGGAACAGTCATGTTTTTAGCAGTAGTAAGTAAGAATACCCAAAGTTTGTAGTAGAGAAATTTTTATTTTGTTTTTTTTCTTTTGTCTCTTGGTGGTGACTGTTTGCAGTGGCATCATTTGTGTCTTTTTAAAACACTTCACCAAGTCAACATAGGTATTGGTCAAGAAAGTCCTCTTCCTTTTTCTTTACAGTAGTCTATTTTTTGGACTTGTGTGGGTCAATCCATTGAATCGGAGAGAAGAGAGCTCGCAAGCTTGGTTGAGGTCATGGTGGACTGAAGAAGCGAAGGAGTAGTATATGCAATTTTTTGTAGACCCAAAATTGCTGACAAACAGACACTAATTCTCTTATCCTATTTTTTTAGTAGATGGTGGACTATTGACTAAGGACCCAAACTTTTTCAAAGGCTTAAAGGACATTTTTTTTTAATCTTTTGGATTTATGAAGCTCATATTTTGGAGAAAGACACTTGGATTTGTAGCAGACCGAGTTCTTTTTTTGCAACAACAGTAATGAGAAGCGGTACAGGTGGGGAATCTGAATTTTCACAGGAAGACTATCCAAATTTTTGGAGAAATTGCAGTAGTATGAATTTCTTAAGGTCTTGATTTGTACAACTAACATTTTCTTGGGAAACAACAACATAAAATAATTTTCAACAACCCCGAATCTTGGTGATCAGTCTGAGTTTGCAGCAGTGGAGGAACATGCAACCCAACAAACATTCAGGAGTTGGGGTCCTCTACAACAAGTGAAATAGTAATAAGTGAACAATAGTGTGTATACAAAATAGTGATAAAGTGAACAAGGTATGTTTTTTTTACAATGACAAACACCTAAATGAAAAGTAATGTGAATATCTATGTAGTCTATGATAAACCACATATTGTGATTATGATAATGATGCTTCGTTGATGCCCTAGTTACACATACAGTATGTGGTACAGTATTATTCACTGATGATGGTATGTTAATGAATGCATTAATGATGAATATATATGACAAAGATGCATATACATGATGCTTGATGTATAAGTAGTGATGAACGACATACTTATAGTTGTATGCAAAAGGTGATTTGATGAACAAGTCTATGAAACAATGAAGAAGCAAAGGATGATGATGCATTCTTGATCATGATATGTTGAAATTGTGATGATGCCCTATCTATATATAATGAAAACCATATCCACTATATGATGATGTAATATCAAATACATATATAGTGATATAGTGGTGATGTTATGATTATGAAGTTATAATGACAACCTGCTGTAGTTTTCATAATTGAAGTTTGATCAAGATAAACGCTACACGTATATATATGGATAATGAGATTGTTTTGATGCTTATCTATTGATGATGATGATGAGTTGTTGATGAAGATGATGCATAAGATAAGAATAGACGATGGGTAGAACTTTGTGATTGATGATTAGTGATAGAAGCTGTATGATGACTTGACAGTGACTAGCGGTATTGGTGAGCAGACCTAGCAGTGTTGCAGTGGTGATTTACCAGAGATTGATGAATAGATTGACCATCGATTGATGAGCAGTGTTGACTAGTACAGTGACGACCAAATATTGATGTGCATAGAAGAGGTTGGTTATGCAAAAGATCCATATGATTTCTTGCAAGAAGAATAGTGTACTTTAGGATTGGACTCCTCAAACCCTTCCTAATTGGAGCTAAGAAAACCAGGTTGGGTCTTGTTATAGATTTGGTGCTCTTCTTATCAGTTGGTGTTGATTGTAATCGAGAAGATTGTTTCCTTCCATGTACAATAAATAAACATCAAAATTACAAATATTCTTGTGTCTCTTTCATGTGATAAATGTGCTTATGACTCTTGGTTGATTTAACTGATGAATTTTGATTGATATACTCTGATTTATTAAAAGAAGGTAAATTTTTTTAAATCTCTCACACTCCATTCCCTCTTGTTCCCTACCTCACCTCTCAATCCCACTTGCTCCCTACCTCTCACTCCCTCTCCCACTCCTTCTCTGTCCACCCTCTGTCCAACTTTCACCCACCATTTAACTTACTCTCCCACTACTTCCCCATATTCTCCCCTCCCCCTCACTTTCCCTCACTCATCCTCTCCATCCCATCTCTCCCCCTCTCCTCCCTTCCTCCTCTCCATCCCTCCTTCTGTCTCCCTCCTTCCTACTCTTTCCTCTCCCTTATACCGTTCCCTCCCATCATCATTCCCCACTCTCTTGTCCTCTCTCCCTCCCTCCTTCACCCCATCTCTCTCTCTCTCTCTCTCTCTCCTCTCCTTATCAAACCTTGTCACTCTCCCTCCATTCCCCTCCACCCTCTCTCTTTCTCCCCATATTTATCTCTCTTTCCCCTACCTCTCACTCTCTCCACCCTAATACCCACTCTCTCCCACCTATCCCCCCTTTCTCTCTCTCTTTCCCTCCATCTCCCTCTCCCTCTCCCTCTCACTCCCTCTCACTTCTCACTCCCTCTTTTTACCTCCCTCTCCCTCCATATTCTTCTCTCTCCCATTTTTTTATTATCTCATCTCTCCCTTACCCCCACTATCTCCTCCTCTCACCCACCATTTCCCCAACTCTCCCAGCTCTCCCACCACTTCCCCATCTTCCCTGATCCCCCTCCCTTTCTCTCTCTCTCCTCTCAACTCATCTCCATCCCCCTCTCTCCCACTCCACTCCCTCCATCCTCTCTATCCGTCCTTTCTCCCTCCATCCCACTCTTTCATTTACCCTTGTCCTTACCTCATACAATCCTTCCCTCTCCCTCCAATACCACCCTCATGTCCTCTATCCACCCACCCTCGCTCTCTTTATCTCCAACATCTTCTTCTTTCCCCATCCCCCTTTCCCTCCACTATACCCTCTCTCTATATCCTCCTTCCCTTCTCTCCCTATACCCCC
>LPNX010862534.1:85842-150226 GCA_001517045.1 Pseudotsuga menziesii
TTTTAATCTCATCTCTCCCTCACCCCCACTATCCCTCCTCTCACCCAAACTTTCCCCCACTCTCCCACCTCTCCCACCTCATCCCCAATCCCCCTCCATTTCCCTCTCTCTCCTCTCACCTCATCTCTCTCCCTCTCTCTCCCACTCCACTCCCTTAATACTCTCTATCTGTTATCATGTAAAATGGCACTACTCCGTCCGAGTATTGACACCCAATGTGTCAGCACACAAAAGGAAAAAATGTATTGAAGTATACAAAAGACTATATATGGGCATGGCCTTTGATACAACATTGCCCTACTAGTTGGATTTATTTTTTGTGTGGACATTAGGTGGAATACGCGACTATTTGCATAGAAACCCACATATCATATGTGAGTATGTGCATTGCAACTCGCATATATATCATTAGGGATTACACCCGCAGGTTTACTTAAATCAATTCACGTATCATACACGACTTCCTAGTATCAATAGTCGTGTATGCTTTAATCTGGAGTTAAAAAATATAAACATGATTAGTTGAGGATAGTTGGGACCTTAATCATAACTATCCCAATTTCCTCAACTATATCAACCTTTGTGACCTCTCTGTTTCCTCATGTATAAATAGAGGGTAGGGATTGAGACTAATCAATCATAAGTGATAGAGAAAAGTTATGCTTGTGGTTTTTTTTCAGATATCTTGGAGCAGAAAAACTCAGTGTTCTTGGTTAGCAAATGAGCACTTATCTCAGATGTTGGGTTGTAATCTCACCTTACCTGTTTATCAATAAAGAAATTTATTCTTTCAATATTGTGATTTCTGAATTATCTTATTGTTTCATTATGAAAATGTTATTTCATTAACCATTGATATAATATATAAGATATTGCAGGTGATCATAGATATACTGGAAGCTGTGGAAGCAACTTGAAGGGAAGAAGAAAAACTAGGATCAACCGTCACAAATAAGGTATGCCTATTTTCTTCCTATTTCTATTTCAACACTGAAACAACTATTTTTCTGCAAGTTATTTTAGTAAGTTGGTAACCCTAGAGACCCTAGGTAATAAGGGTGTGTTTTCCTGAACAACAAAACTAGAAACTCCGCTGGGGAGTCCAACATGTTATGGGTCCTCTCTTTAGGCTTCATGACTGGTTTGTTTCTATATCTGATTATGTTTGTGATTTGTTTTCATTTTATCTTTGATTTCCAGTATTGCATGTGTTAGCACTCATGATCACACCAAAGGTTGCAGAAGGCGAACCCCGAGGTAACAACAAAAACCGCTTTAGGAAAGGGAGTTGGCTCCTCCATTTATAGAGAGGGATCTATCACAAATATATAACAAGGATAGATTTAAAGATAAAACAAATTCAATTTGATTTCAAGGTTAAAAATAGTGCAAACACAATTGGCCTATGGAGTCACAATTTATCGAAGATATATAGCAATTTGCGTAGGAAATGCCTGCAGAAGCAAGGTAGCACTTCAGTTACCGTCAATGTATTTTAGGTCTGGTGGAATAGGAATAAATATGACATTCCATCAATGTATAGCACTAGTTAGATGAATTATATGTCAACTTTGGTAGAAATAATTTTGTGGATATTAGAGATGATAGACAAAGCATAACAATGTATGAATTCTGAAACTATCATACACTTATATCGGATATGAAGAAAAAACATAACAGAAATATTATCAAAGAAAACATGCACATAAAGGAAAGAGATGACAAACTATAACATGGAAATACATGAATTTCTGCATTTAAAGACCGACATTCGACTCTTCACTTTTATTAAAATGAATCAAAATTACATATAAAAAAAAGGTTTTATAGGTTTCAACCCATTCCCCCTCTGTAGAGGGTATATTTATAATGTTCTAGGACCCTGAGGTCGACCTCGAAACAGGGTCAGAAATTTGTTACAACCATAATCAAACTCCTAACAAACTTAGACATGGCTTATGTTTCCACGATTGATAGATACAAAATAGAGAATATGGAGAGGCACACATGCTAGACTTAAAAATTAATGCAACGCTTACAGTTCTCCGGCTTGCCTGTCATGAAAACAACGACTCGAGACACCTTTAGTGATTTTATATTGACTTGGCTTGAGTGGTTTCTCCTCCTTTTTGGCATGCAAAACATCTTTCTGCTTCTAGACCTTTTATTTTCATTCTGTGTTCGATGGAATGTTCTTCCTGTGTTTACAGCTTGCATGAAGGTTTATGTCCCTTCTATGTTTGGCTCCCCCACCCAGCATTTATGTCTCTTGGTAACACTTCTATTTGTGGAGGCCTAGGGAGGAATGCCCTATTTTTTGATAGTAACAATTCCTTGATGGGTTTGTCATTCTTGTGCTTCTCTTCTCCCAGGAGAAAGGTCCTGTTACAGTTCATAACGGTGTGACCCTCCTTGGATTCGTCATCACCCCATATAAAGTTGGAAAGTGGAGTCCATGACAATGATGACGAAGGCCTTTGATCCTCCCTCCTCCTGCACGATAATTCACTCCGACCAGCCACCCCTAGAAATGGATACTACACATTGTGATTATGGAGACAACGACCATGTATGGAGGATTTGGCAGGATACCCATTTGACTGGAGACCCTAGGCACCGCTTCCGCAAGGGTGTTGCATTTTATTAGGACAACATTTCCCTCACCAGCCTTAGAAGGTATTTCTAACTTGATGAGCATCGTTCCATTAACCTTACTGGCATTAGTAATATTCTCTAATGTAATGAACATCTTTACCCTGATGGTTGGATCCCTCTTAGCATGAAATCCTAGAAATAGCATAATTTCGGAGTGGCACCCATTGAAAAATAGAATACCTAGGAAAACCGTTTAATCAAGCATGAAAGCGATCACATACCTCCTTTCAAGATTCTTAGGATTCTCATTCAACTAACATTCAGCCATATTTACCACTCTTCAAGGTTTATCCAGTTTGTATCATCGAATGGCTCCAACTGTGGTGCTTATAAAGGGCTGGGTGGTCAAACTCAACAACAGCCTCATCAAACCTTCACACATGCCACCATCAAGTAGCATGATGACAACATGCATGATCACATGGGCTCCGGATCCAACCCTTACACAAAGATACCATCCATGCTGCCCCTTTTAGTTACAAAATCATTCTATCAATTGCGGAAGTGACCTTTGGCTTCAATATTTATCAACCCTCGGTTAACTTATGGCATGTGGACTAGACATTTGGCATTTATCGACCCCTCCAGGTGACAATATCGGAATTTCCTTGCTCTCTGCACCTCTGTTTCTTTATCCTACTCCATGTGAGAGCCTATTAACCCAAAAAATTACCCAACTTGCTCCATATGACCTACACCACATGAATAAATCCATTTCCTAACCCTTATTGACCCCTATACTCTTGTTTAACCTATTCTTTTCTCCTAAAGGCTCAAAAAAACATCAAAAAGGGCTTAAAACCCCACAAAAGAGCCAAAATAGCTCACAAAGGGGATAAAACCCTAAAAGAAGGGATAAAAACCCTAAAAGGGCTTAAAAACCCTAAGAAACTAAGAAACAGGAGGAAAGGGCTTAAAACCCCAAAAAGGGCTTAAATACTTGACGAGGGGCTTAAAACCCTAAAAAGTTGAGAAAAGTATAAATAGGGGTGTAGGGGTCACTCTCAAGTCACCTCCATTTCTTCCTACCATTACTTTTCCTGCGTGAGTGCCTTGAGAAGCCATAATTCTCAAGCCATTCACCCCCCTTCATTCCATTTGCTCCATTAAGCCAAGCCTCTTGTATGTTGATCACCGCTCCATAACACCCATCCTTGAGGAGAGGTATATTTTTGAGACAGGGAATGGTGGCCCCATTTCAAATGAAGCTGGAAGGTATAAGGTCTTATGTCTACTATTTATTTCTTGTTTTATATGTTATTTAGATATGCATACTTTTATTTATGACATTGTGTTGCAGGTTTTCCATTGATTTACCTCTAACCCTTTGTTGCAGGTTCTTCTCCAACCCGAGACTCTACCCTTTCGTCCTATAGACGAAAGGGCAGGTGCTTATGCACGTAGCTAGGGATTTTTCCCCATTACAGTTTGGAGACTTCGTCGAGTCAATCCCACTAGATCCCTGGGTTTAATAATTTATGTAGATATTTGATTAGTGTTGGTCGCTATGGGTAGACCCGGGTTTACTGTAATGTACCAACAACACCCCTAGCTCACTAGCCCTTTCGGTGATAGACCACGGAGTGGCCTGAAGTCTCACCTGAAGTGATTCTAATGGGTTGGCCAAAGACTCAAGTGTATTTGACCAGATTCTGTAGCATCCTGTGTGCACCTCGCAGCTCTTCTTAACCCGCGAGGTCTCTCTCCGTGATGCGCAGTTTCCTCTTACTTGCGATGACTCTAGCCCTTATCGCATCGCCGCGTCCTGGGCAACACGTAACTATCTCCTATGCTCGATCCTTAACCTGTGGTACCGCGCACCATAGCTCCTCTGATGGTGCGATATCACCTCCCTGCGATATCCTACCACTGCAACTCAACATACCTAGCGTTACTTGTGTTCGACTTACAGGACTCAACATACAAGGCTGCTTTACACTGCGACTCTTAACTATCTTGAGTGAAACATAGACAAACTCTTATACAGAATACTTAAAGACTTCAACCTGCATTTATCCTTCTATAATGCTATGGACTGAATAACACATACATACATTAAGCTGTAAGCAAAGATCATGTAATGAGTGACAGATACAACAAGTAAATACAATCACATGAATCAATCACATAACACTCTGATTTTACGTGGTTCACTTCCAGGGTAGAAGCTACGTCCACAGAACTGTGTTTTATTATATCTTGAGAGAGTACACAGTTCTGCTGCACCACATATGCAGCTTGAGATCTTCTGGGTAACTCCACACACAGCCTGGAGCCCTTCTCTCTTAGATCTCTTTTCTATCTCTATATTGCCTTCTTACAATATTCTCTCTCTCTCTCTCTCTCTCTCTCTCTCTGTCAATCCCCGCGGATTGTTACATACATTCTTGATGAGCTAGCTACTGGTTACAGTAAGATGACTACTGCTGATAACAGAACCAGAGCTCAGCTTCTATATTACAACTGTCTAAGTGTCTGCTTGTCTAACTACCCAACCCTTTTACAATACAAAATACATCCCTTTATAGGCGGCCCGAAGGTCTCGCCATTACAACACTGTGGGCCTATCCCAGTTGTTGATGAAATTGTCATTGATGCCAACATGGTCTTGATGTCATTGATGTCACCACTTTGTTGAAGCTCTTGAAGACCCTAAGCTAATGATGCAGAAGACCCTAGAGATGGTCTTGAAGTCCTGGTAGACGTTGAAGAAGCCTTGGAACCTTGAACGAATTTTGAAGGCAAGGTAGGTCATTTGTATGATGTGGCATAACCCTTGAATCCCTTGAAGCTCATGAAGATTTCCATGGATCTCTTGTGTCATCACGTTGGTGGTAACCATGGAGATTAAACCCTTGTTGCTTGTTGGAGCTCTTGAAGATCTAGTCTTTGCTCAGCTCATGATTATTTTGATGTGGTCTTGATGTAACTTTGAAGTATGCCAGGTCGGCCCACACAATGAAAAATAAAATATTGAATTTGCTAAGTCAGCTCCAAAATTACAATAGCATGTCGGCTCATCCTAATTAAAATAATAGAAACAAAAATATGAAGTCGGCCCAGAAGAATTAGTGCTATGTAGGCCCAATAAAATTTATGAAGTCGGCTCAAGACAATAGTGAAAAATGGTTATAAATACCCCATCACGATTTTATTTTTAGGTGTGTGGAAATTTTTGTGGGATAGCTCTGAAATATTGTCTGAGGTAGCCGCAGGAGAATTTCGGGGCAGCAGGAAATTGTTGGGACGGTTTGGCCAGCAGAACTAACGCGGAAGAAGCAGCAGTCTGAACTTCTTCTTTGAAAATTCATGGGAGAAGGAGTCTAATCATCATTTTTAATGACAGCTGCAACAGCATCTTTATGTGTTCATGTCAAAGAGATATTGTTCAATATCAAGCTTTACATAGGCAAGGTTGCAGTTAAAATTGTAACATTCAACCAAATTCGAAGATGTGATTGTGGAAGAAGATTGGTGCAGTAAAAAATGGCAGCCAAAGACGGTTTAAAAATCATTCCATTAGGGCACGAAATAGATCAGAGTATTTCGCCAGATCCAGAAAGCCCTAAGGATCCATACAAAGATCCTAATGATGGTAGACATCGTTTTATTGGAGCAACAACAACACAGGAACAAGTTGAGGCAGCCGAGTTGAATTTTTTTTTGTGTGACATAGGCTCTGTTTTTACGTTGAGCCGAGCCTTTGAAGTAGGCGTAGTCAAGAACAGAAATCTGAAAGTTTAGAGTTTGCATTCTGTCCAAAATTCAGGCTTGGGAAAGATTGACATAACTCAGAATTTGGGGATAAGACTGAGCCAACGAGGGTGTATTGATGATAGTCTGAGTTTGTGGGTGTCTGTTTTGATGCATGAACAACGATCCAGTTCTATGCAGGACAACTGAATATACTAACTCACTTTTATCTTGAGTTGTGAATCAAGACAAGGCTTATTTCTTAGGTCAGGTGAAACTATTTCCAAGTTTAACTGTTTATTTTTTATTTTTTATCAAGATGATATTCTTTGCAAATATGCAGAACATGCTATTTGTTTCTGAGAGTCATATATTCACAGAGAGATGGCAGTATAAGGCTAAATCTTTCAAGGTCATTTTTCGTGGCAGTAAGTAGGTATAAGCTATTCAACTAGAAGTGGTCTTCGACAGATTTTGCTACTTTTGGCTCACATTCCAAGGAATGTATTTGCAGACTTAAGAAGAGTTTTTAGAGTAGCCTTGTGAGGTAAATTGATAGAGACTTAAAGTCTGAGTTTGAAGTACGGTGGTCAATCATATTTGAGGGTAGAACTAAAGCATATGCTTGGTGAGCATCCCTAAGGTGGAAGTCTGTACTTTTTGACAGTATTAAGACTGATGTTTGCACAGTGATTTGGACAGCCAAAAGAGCATAAAGAACAGTTTGTAATCCATCCGGTTGTGGAGTCTTTGTAAGCTGAACCTGAGAATTTTTCAGAGCTAATGCTGTGAAGATCTTAGAACAGAACTTCTGAAGAATTTATGATGCTAATCTTGTCAAGAATCCTGGTTCAGAACTGTTGGCAGAAGTGTAGATTTGATACACAGTGAGAGTGACACACAGAGAAAGGGTGATGCACAGCTTAATAAGATGACTACCCTTACTTGGTGAGTGTATGACAGCTCTTGTGTTGATAGATCAAGTTAGGACTTGTGTTGGGCTCTTCTCCTCAGCAAATACACAACACAAGGATGACACAGTTTGCAAATTGATACATTGTTCACTTCTGGTATGTATGACAACTTGTGAAATGATAATTATGGAGATAATGATGTAGTGTATGCATGAGTGTCTTGATTGTACATAGAATACTTGACAGTCTCTCTTGGAGAAAAGTATATGCCTGAATGTGAGATACTTGACTGTGAAAGAGTAAGGATGGCATGTATATCTTCAGCTTGATAAGCAACTAGTGAAGATGTTGATGATGATGACAACTTGACATCTACAGCAGTAGTAACTATGATGTTCATAAACAGCAAGTAGTATGTATAGTTGTGCAAGTGAATGCACAAGTTGAAGTATGAGACTATTCACTATGATGTACATGATTGTGTAAAGTACAACAGAGATGAATTATGATGGTATATTGATATGTGATGATATGGCAGTGATGATATGAATGCTCAGTCAATGATGTGGCAGTACTTATGAATTTACACGGTGTTGAAGGCAAGGTTGAGGACAGATTGATGTCCAACAGAGATATTGAGTAGAAGTGACAGACATATGATCAGCAGACATGATGACTAACATTGATGAAGAAATTGACCAAGTATTTTCCAGAGAATGGCCACCAGAGATTGATCAGAGATCTAAGAGCAGCAGTGAAGAATGATGACCAAATATTAAGAAGTACTGACTAGAGGATAATTTGCAGCAGCAGATGGCCAGCAGTTGTAATGATAAGCCCTATTACAGCAGAGTTGATGTGATGAGCAGTGTTGATGATATGACAGAGATGTCATGTGTATAATGACAGTGAACCTTAATTGTAAATGCAAGCTTGACTTGCTTTTGAGGTTAGGATACCTCAAACCCTTCTTAGCAGGGTCTAAGAAAACCAGGCAGGGTCCTAGATGCAGAGTAGGTGCTCTATGTATCAGTAGGTGCTGATTTTGCCTAATGGTTGTAGCCGAACCAAAACTAATATAAAAAGATTACAAATTATATGGTGTTTTGTTCTTTTGTGTTATGGTTCTTTATGAATGAAATGCTTATGCTATGTGAATGATGAAGTGAAATGATGTTTATGAAATGATAATGGTAGAGTAATGGAATGATGAACTGTAGTTAAGTGTGACAGGTCAAGAAAAGTTGTAAAAATTGCTTTACATTGATTCACCCCCCCTCTTAGTGTCTACACCAACAGTAACCCAAAAACCCTAACTAGTGACAATCGGCATATCTGTACTCGAGGTAGCCGCTTTACATCACACCACTGCTCTCTGTAGTCTTCCATGATTCCCGGCGCTGACCATGGGTACTGTGCACCACTTCCCTTTTCTATCCTTTGTCTTCAATACCTTGGCCTCGTTGCTCCTTTTCCTTTATGAGGGTAGCTGAGCCCTCCTGTCTTCCGCCACTGCCTTTAATGCAGTGGGTGATCTCTCTCCTCTCGGCTGCTCAGGTATTGTCATCTTCTTTGACTTCTCTACCCCTATAGTCATAGTTTCCGGCTCTGCTCTACAGCTAGAAACATGCTACGGTGTCGTATCTTTACCTTATCTCTTCATCTTCGCCAAACTGTCTATCCACCAAAATGGCAGCTTTTCCTGTAGCTGCGGGGCCCTACTCCAACAGTCCCCTAACACTTACTTGTGGCTCGCCCCCGAGCCACTACCAACGGGATTCTCTTGCATGACCATGGGACTAACCCATTCGCTTTCTTCCACTGGCTCGATGATGCTTTCCGCTAGCATCTTATCGATCTCATCCTTAACTTTTTTTTTATAGCGCGGATTTAATCTATATGGACACTGTTTAACTGGTCTAGCATCCTATTTCAATGGTATCCTCATTACTCCCAGGTCTCTGACTATTCCCTTCATCTCTGTGAACTTGGTGGGAAATAGGTCCTAATAGTCATGTAGCAAGTCTGCAATCTGTCCGACTGTTTCATCGTTCCAATAGTCTCCAATTGAGGAAAACTTTGATTCCGTGTCTGTGCCAATATTGATCTATTTAATCTTGATAGGCTCCATGATAGCTGGAGTCTCTAGCTTCGGTCCATCAACATCGCGAGTCCCTTTTGACTCTGGAATGTTGATGTTGTGAGGATCCTCATCCTCCTCCTATGGTTTTGATACAAAGTTATAACACTCTTGTGCCTCTTCTAACTGGATGGCCCACTCAGGTTGAGCTAACACTGATAGGGTACAATCCTCAAATATCTTAATCTTTATTACATCTAGGTCTTGATTAATGCTTGGATACTTGGATTCAAAAGCGAAGGTGAGTAGAAAGCTATCTATCATAAGTGACCATGTAGTCATTCCCTTGCGCAATTCAGTCTCTGTGTACCAATTCTTTGGAATTTGATCTAAAGTGTGAATGAATCAGTGAACCCATTCATCCTCGGGAATGTCCGATCAATTCCATTCACACGTCTAAATATGTGACCTGGGGTCACTTTCTCCTGTGTATTTCTGCTGGACATATTCTCTGTCGGTAGAGAATCTGATCACCATCAATCTCTTAAGATCATCTCATGATGCGATATTCTCTTTATGTGCATACCACCATCTTGCAGGTGTGGCTCGTACTGCAAGGTCCATAGCTGCGATCCTCTGCTCATGAGGGATTTGTTGTTCAAACTACGTGAGAAAGTCCTGGATATCTGTTAGACCATGAAATGATGGAATCTCATTGACCTCTGCGCCAATCCATCGTAGTGACTTAGTCATGTATGCACATCTACGTGTTGAGACTTCGTAAAGTCTATTCTGCCAATTCTCTAGACCGACATCCGAATCCGATGTGCATGAGCTGTCGCATCGCCAACTAATGTTCCCTTCTACGGTTGGATTGATGTAGTCGCTCTGGTTCGTAGTCATCTGATAGAGACTCTCCATGTTACATGCCTCTTCCTCTACTCGGATAGGTTCAATGTATCTAGGACCCTGAAGAGGATCTAACGGTGCGATGACCCGGATCTGTGCGTCCTCAAAGGTCATTTGTCTTCTCTTTAAGTCGATAACGGCCATGTTACTGATTGCTCAATCAATGCCTAGTAATGTTGGATATGGTCTACTATCACCAATAATTTCTATAACTTCAAAGTCTGCAGAGCTGCGAACTCTGTCAATGTCAACTGCCACCTGCGGTAATCGACCCAGGGGTGATACCCGCTGCTGATTAGCTAATCTCAGATGGATAGGTGATCTGACTAACTTAGGGCTACCCATATTTTCCCATGTCTACTTAGTCAGAACATTTACCTCTGATCCTAGATCTAGGATCACCTCATCCATTTCAAATTCTCCAACCTGTGCTGTGAGTCGCATCTCTCTTCCTGTTCTTGTATGTCCCATAATATTATGAACATCACGATGTGCACTTCTCATGGAAGAAGATGGATGACACTGATCTATGATGCACTGAAGTTCTCCAATAGCTTGCTCATTTCTCACGAGTTTTAAACAACTCTGCAGGAAGGATTGTACACTTCCTGCTAACGCGTCCTCGTCGCAAGCGCCCGATGTGGTAGCCTGCGATATCTGTACAGGGATAACACCACAAGGTGCTTACTACGGTACACTCCTAGACGGTGGTACCTGCGATCCTGATTGCATAGGGTCATCAAAAAAAATCTTAGCTTCCTGAAATGTCTGTTTATTCTTCTGTAGGTCAAGTGGTGTTTCTTTTTTAGGAGCTTTGCGCACCCACTCTTGACCTGTGTTCTTTTCAGTATTCTGTGATGTCCCATTGGTGGAAGCACCGCTGCAAGTCACAATGTTGACTCTCGATTCTGGTTCTTCCTGCTCAGCAGCAATAGGCTGGATGTTCTGGTGTACTCCTGGCTTAGGTTCTCTGATCTTAGCTATCAAGGTAGGACATTCTTCTATAGCGTGATATTAAGATTTGCAATAGTTACATGTGGTGGTGGGGCTCTGATAGTCCCTAGCATAATTTCCTAGAACTCCACAGTTGTAACAAGTGATTGGTCCACGACCACGGGCAAAGCCTTCTCCATGGCCAAATCCTCCTCCACGTCCTCGTCCTTTGAATCCTCCTCCATGGCCAACATGAGCCGGATCATGCTGTGGTCCTGTTGCTGGACCCTGTGTTTCTGATTGGACTCTGTACAAGTCTTTCTTGCTCCCGACCATGAGATCATAGGCTCGGAAATCATGTTCATCATGGCCTACGGACTTACAGAAGACACAGTATAAGTTCTTAGGTGTCTGCACGTACTTCTGAAGTAGAGGGAATTGTTGAGGTGGGTGTCCTCTTGTTTTGCATATTTCACACCACGGCCCGTGGGTCTGTGGTAAGGGGTTATGAGCCCCGGTTGCTAGATATTCTACAAAGATTGGACAGTTGTCTTTAGGATGGCCTTGTGCTTTACACTTTACGCACCATATGTATTGCGCAACCTCTTTCCCTTTCTTAAGCTCATGCAACTGTAACGTGAGATTAGTCAACTGGTTTTGTAGGTTTGTCATACCTGTGCTGGTTTCAACTAGAGGTGAAGCCTCTAGTTTCATCGCCATCTCCAATGTGTCATCCTACGTCTGGAGTTTCTGCTGCATTAATGGCAATCTGATATGAGGGAGCAGGGATGCAATAAACCATTCCTTATGATGCTCCATTGCAAACTCAAAGCTGACTTGTTCTATAAGGGCTTTGAATTTCTGATCGAAGTCCCACACTGACTCTGTAGGTAACTGTTTGATGTCTTTGAGCTCTGTAATGCACTGTGACTCAGACTTAGGTTTCTTAAACTCTTTAATCATGGTGGTCCTGACCTGGAAAAGTGTTCTGGGTACCGTTGTGGCATACTTCATATACCATGTTAAGGCTCGTTCTCTTAGTGTGGTGACCAACTGTACAAGTTTAATATTATCATCATGGATTGCTTTAATGGTCCACACGGCTTCACATAGAAACCAGTGCTGCTCTAGGTCCTCTGCCCCTGTACCCTTAAAGATAGGTAGGTTCATATCATCCCCCATTCTATTTCTATGTGGTGGATGTTGATTTGCTGTGTTACTACCACTCGGCGGTGTAAGTGGAGGTGATGTAGCGGTAGTATGTACTGTCTGGGAGCTACTAGATGGAGTTCCTACGGGATTGTTCTGAGTCCCGATATGTTTCTGTGGGGTATAAGGGTGGTAAGGGATACCCCCTTCTGTTCTGTCTGTATGGCTATGACTCTGTTGTCTAGTACTATCTGAACTATCTTCAAATATGGGAGATATGAAATCTACTTTGTATTTCTTTCCACTACTTGTATGTCCAATGTCATCGAAATCACTCTCAAACTCTTGTGACATTACAGTTTGTTAACTTATTGATCTGAAACCATATCCATTACTCCTTTTTCATGTAATAACATCTTAATGGACAAGTTTAAAGATTTTAGGTACTTACTGCGATATCCTTTGAAGAAGTACCACTCAGCCTCGCTGAAGCTTTTTCTCTGTTCCACTGCAAACTCTATGACGAAGCCTTCTAGCACACTCGCAAGCCAGAAGTCTACTGTCCTCGTAATGGGATTATCAAGGTTCTTCACGGTATGAATCAGCTCTGGTGTCCAGACAATGTTTCTTTTCTTTTTGAATATGTTCTTATCAATCAAATTTGATAACCAGTCGTAAAGCTTGTTTCCATAGGTCGCAAAAAATATCGTATGCAGGTCTGTAAAGATATGTTTTTGTAACTAGTCCTCTGTACTCAGTCTAGGACTCTTTTTCTCGTGTTCGGCAAACTCTTTCTCCTTAGACCAAACCCACTGTTTGAGTTCGTCTCTAGTAGGATGCCAACAGAACATCAGTGCTTAGTTTTTAAAAAACCGGCAATGGGACCATTTTTTGGTCACTATGGGCAGACCCGGGTTTACTGTAATGTACGAACAACACCCCAAGCTCACTGGCCCTTTCGGTGACAGACCGCGGAGCGGCCTGAAGTCTTACCCGAATTGATTCTAATGGGTTGGCCAAATACTCAAGTGTCTTCGACCAGGTTCTGTAGCATCCTGTGTGCACCTCGCAGCTCTTCTTAACCCACGAGGTCTCTATCCATGATGCGCAGTTTCCTCTTACTCGCGATGACTCTAGCCCTTATCGCATCGCCGCGTCCTGGGAAACACATAACTATCTCCTACGCTCGATCCTTAACCTGTGGTACCACGCACCACAACTCCTCTGATGGTGCGATATTTCCTCCCTACAATATCCTACCACTGCGACTCAGCGTACCTAGCGTTACTTGTGTTCGACTTACAGGACTCAACATACAAGGCTGCTTTACACCGTGACTCTTAACTGTCTTGAGTGAAACATAGAAAAACTCTTATACAGAATACTTAAAGACTTCAACCTGCATTTATCCTTCTATAATGCTATGAACTGAATAACACATACATACATTAAGCTGTAAGCAAAGATCATGTAATGAGTGACAGATACAACAAGTAAATACAATCACATGAATCAATCACATAACACTCTGATTTTATGTGGTTCACTTCCAGGGTAGAAGCTACATCCACAGAACTGTGTTTTATTATATATTGAGAGAGTACACAGTTCTGCTGCACCGCATATGCAGCTCGAGATCTTCTGGGTAACTCCGCACACAGCCTGGAGCCCTTCTCTCTTAGATCTCTTTTCTATCTCTATATTGCCTTCTTACAATATTCTCCCTCTCTCCCTCTCTCTCTCTCTCTCTCTCTCTCTCTCTCTCTCTGTCAATCCCTGCGGATTGTTACATACATGCTTGATGAGCTAGCTACTGGTTACAGTAAGATGACTACTGCTGATAACAGAACCAGAGCTCAGCTTCTATATTACAACTATCTAAGTTTCTGCTTGTCTAACTACCCAACCCTTTTACAATACAAAATACATCCCTTTATAGGCGGCCCGAAGGTCTCACCATTACAACACTGTGGGCCTGTCCCAACAGTAACCCAAAAAACCTAACTAGTGACAGTCGACATATCTGTACTCGAGGTAGCCGCTTTCCGTCACACCACTGCTCCCTGCAGTCTTCCATGCTTCCCGGCGCTGACCATGGGTACTGTGCATCGCTTCCCTTTTCTATCCTTCGTCTTCAATACCTTGGCCTCGTTGCTCCTTTTCCTTTATGAGGGTAGCTGAGCCCTCCTATCTTTCGCCGCTACCTTCAATGCAATGGGTAAGCTCTCTCCTCTCAGCCGCTCAGGTACTGTCGTCTTCTTTGACTTCTCTACCCCGATAGTCATAGTTTCCGACTCTGCTCTGCAGCTAGAAACATGCTACGGCGTCGTATCTTTACCTTATCTCTTCATATTCACCAAACTGTCTATCCGCCAAAATGGCAGCTTTTCCTGTAGTTGCGGGGCCCTACTCCAACAATTAGTTTCTTATTAGTTTTCTTTCTAGTTTCTTTAATTTCCACTATAGGTTGATCCCTCTCCCTATCATTTCTGCTACTAGATTCCCATGGATATCAAAAGTCTAAATCACCTGCCCCCCAAATATTTCAATCTACACATGCAAATAGTATGTTGCATGTAAGATCTAGCTACCACCATGCTAGCATGCCATCAAGTCCCTAGACCTGTCCAGGAGGTCAATGCATCTCCCTATCTCCCTGGTTTTCCATGCTCATGTATGGATCATCCTCTACTAGAATAGAAAGTTTCCACCATTGTGTGAAAATCTCCTGGGTCGAGAAATGACCTTCTAGACTGCCTCCATCTCTACTGATTCTTAGGTCCATTTCTTGGAGTCACGTCGATTTGCATACCACCATGTGAATTGCACATTGTATGTTGATCTAACTCCGTAACCATGGGCCCCCATTTGTTCTAGCGTTTCCCTGTGCATCACTGCACCAGGGGCAACACCATTAATTGCTAGTCTGAGTCATCTGGAGTCTATTGGAGACACCCCTCACACCTCTGGGTTCAGTTTTATGTCCTCTGTCTTTTGATGAGACCATTGTATCATGTTTAATACTTGCTTCTCCAGACCTTTTCCTGAAGGTCACCTCGATTTGTGTGCCTCTGTCGCTGCCTCATCGATTTGTGTTCCTTTGACGTGAACTTTCCCATACATGTATTGGTATGTTCAAGAGCCACCTACTCCATCCATGCTGCACAGTTGGTCACCTTTGACCACCTTTCACTATCCTGCCATGGGGCATCACTAGTGGCCCTGGCTTGGTTGACCATAACTTAGTTTCTATTAAGCTCTTTTTTGACTCCTAAAATAATGAAAATATTTCCGAGCACACTTGCTTCCTTTCCCACTTGTTAAAGTATAGGAAAGGGTGTCTACATAGTCTCGTTTATCTCCTTTTACAAACTATGTAGGCCACCATATGAAAAGGACCACCTTGGCACACTCAAGCTAAGAAAATTTCCCTCTGCATCCTTTTATGCTTTCTCGGGCATTGGGACTGACTCACCATGGGTTTCCTTTAATCTCTTTTCCATCCTTCTCATGAAGAAAATATTGCTGAGCAAACTTGGTTTTGTTCATGCTCATAAAATTATTTGAATGACTGTCCAGTCAGTACGGGTTTAGCCTTTTCTAGCCTAATTGGACTACCAACGATAAATAAGTCTCTCATCCCCCTAAGGATGGGAAAGCTCTACTATGTACACTTTTATCCTTTTTCGGGCATAAGAGACTATCAACAAAAAATAGACCTCATTGGAGTATTCTTCATGCTTTCAGACTCTCTAAAATTGAAAGCACCATCGAGCATTTACTTTCTTGGGCTCGCTACCAACCCACAAGATCGTACCATAATGGTTTCTTTAGACACCACCCCATGGGTCACAGTTCGACAACATTCCCCCTTTGGGTCTCCTTTGTTCAGAGTATTCTATGATGCGTCTTCCTTGGATCCTATGAGTATCAAAAAAATTATCTACCCCACCCCAATTATTTCCCATCTGCATTTACATTCCCGTTATAACAACTATGATCCCACTCCCTTGAGACAGTTTCATTTGCTGCCAGGTCAGCCCTGTCGTCGTACTCTGAACAAAGAATGTTTGAGTCCCCCGAGATTCCCTTCCCTATTTCCCCATTCAGTGTGTCAGTCCCCATATTGTCTCACATATTTGGTTATCTCCCTTGCACTTCTAGACAAGGAAACATCATCGCCTTGGTTAGTTTCAGGTCTCCCTCTGTCAACAACAACACATTTATTTAAGAGGAGAGACCCATAGGTCCCTGTATCCTGGTTTCATTAACCTCATTTATGAGTTCCTTGGACCACTTGAGAGGAGTCCTTAGTGCCTCTTGGATGGTTATGTCTCATGTGCTTGAATTCAGCTACATCACCGCACTATTGAGATTCGTACAGGGTATTGGTCCATGCAGTACTTGGTCGAAGACCTCATGTGTCACCTAACTCTAGCACATTGGTGAGTCTATGAAAAATCATTGCCTTGGTTAGTTTCAGGTCTCCCTCTGTCAACAACAACACAATTATTCAAGAGGAGAGACCCATAGGTCCCTGTATCCTAGTTTCATTAACCTCATTTATGAGTTCCTTGGACCACTTGAGAGGAGTCTTTAGTGCCTCTTGGGATGGTTATGTCTCATGTGCTCGACTTCAACTACATCACCGCACCATTGAGATTCGTACAGGGTATTGGTCTGTGCAGTACTTGGTCGAAGACCTCAGGTGTCACCTAACTCTAGCACATTGGTGAGTCTATGAAGGGACCCATACAGGTTCATGTCCCTTGTGATTTTCAGGTTGCATTGGAAATAGTGTTCAAAAGCCCCATAGCAATGCTTCTGTATAGATTCATGGTTGATGCGGCATATTATACCACAGAGACTCTGACTCTCTATCAGTGAGTCCCTATAGTTATGTACCTCTCCAAAGCCAACAGACCATCAATTATGAAGATATAGCATTCCATGAGAATGCCATGGGTCCGATGTATCAGCTCTTCAGATCAGTATTGTATTCATCCTCTCATTGAGACAACCACTATGTAACAACAGTTGTACATGATCGGCTCTTGCAATTTGGAGCCTAGATCACATTATTATTTTGACAATGTTACGAGCATGGGTATGCCTGCCTCATCCACATACATGTCACACATTATTCGTATCTCACCCATTAATGGGAACCAACATTAATACAAAACCAAAGCCACCATATCCCAAACTAGAAATCACCGCCTCTCCCCACGATCCTAGGATGTCCTTCGGCCATACGATGAGCTCCTACCCTCACACATCAAGGGGCAATCTGTTAACCCAAAAAATTACCCAACTTTCTCCATATGGCCCACACCATATGAAGACATCCATTTCCTAACCTTTATTGACCCCCATACCCTTGTTTAACCTATTATTTTCTCCTAAATGCTCAAAAAACATCAAAAAGGGCTTAAAAACCCACAAAAGAGCCAAAATAGCTCACAGAGGGGATAAAAACCCTAAAAGGGCCTAAAAACCCCAAAAGTAGCTAAGAAACAGGAAGAAAAGGATTAAAACCCCAAAAAAGGATTAAAGAGCTGACCAAGGGCTTAAAATCCTAAAAAGTTGAGAAAAAGTATAAATAGGGGTGTAGGGGTCACTCTCAAGACACCTCCATTTCTTCCTACAGTTACTCTACCCACGTGAGTGCCTTGAGAAACCATCATTCTCAATCCATTTACTCCCCCTTCATTCCATTTTCTCCATTAAGCCAAGCCTCTTGTATGTTGAGCATTGCTCCATACCACCCAACCTTGAGGAGAGGTAGATTCGTGAGCCAGGGCATGGTGGCCCCATTTCAAACGAAGATGGAAGGTATAAGGTCTTGTGTCTAGTGTTTATTTCTTGTTTTATAGGTTATTTAGAGATGCATTCTTTTATTTATGACATTGTGTTGAAGGTTTTCCGTTGATTTACCTCTAACCCTTTGTTGTAGGTTCTTCTCCAACCAGGGACTCTTCCCTTTCGCCCTATAGACAAAAGGGCAGGTGCTTCTGCACGTAGCTAGGGATTTTTCCCTACTACAGGGCCTTACTCATTTTCTTTCGTTTGATCATTAGGGAACCCTCAATTATCATATGCATGACACCGAAAAATTCTAGATTTCAGGAAGTGATCTATGTCATGGTTTCATTCATGGTCGTAGATCCATTCAAGTGGCGTTTGGACCTTCAATTACCTATCATCTCTATCCTTCATGTACTCACCTCTAAAACATCACTTCCTTGCCTCCAGGACGAGTAGAAATGCCTTCGACCATGGATCTTCGTTTTGGTTTTCACAAGGGCCTTTGAAATGTGTGAGACGTCTGCAAATCTTGCAGCTCTCAACCCTGATTCTTTCTCATGCAACTTTCAATGAGCGGAATCATTTCCTGCCCTTTGATCGAATCAGAATTTCCTCTAATGGATGAATTTTCCAACATAAATATTGATAGAGAGAATCATAATTTGGACAATGGTCAAGATGATGAAGAATTTGCAGAAACAAATGAGGACCATAAAAATCTGAAAGGTATTATTGGCGGTAAGGATATCATTTATCTTAAGAGTAACCCTATCCCAAAAGGCCTCATACCTTTAGAGAATATTTTTGATAAAAATGATGTAGCAAAACCCCCCAAAGTGCAGTCCCATGAGGATGATATTCAAGATCATAACATTGGGACAGAGGATTGTCCTAACATAATAAAGCTTTGAAATTTTTTCTGTAGAAGACAAAAAAATATAAATTGAGTTGATGAATAAATATGCTGATTTGTTTTCCTAGAGCTATGAAGATTTAAAAGAGTAAGATACTTCCATTATACATAATACAATTCCAGTCAAACCAGGAGAAAAGCCTTTCAAGCAGAAACTTAGAAGGATCAATTCCATGTTACTCCCTTTGATTGTCAAATATATCAATAAATTATTTAATGCTAAAATCATATTTACACTTAGGTTTTCAAAGTGGGTAGCCAATTTAGTTCCTGCTAGGAAAAAGAATGGAGATATAAGATTGTGTGTGGACTTTAGAAATCTCAACAAAATCTCTTTGAAAGACAATTACCCATTTGCAAAGATGGATCATATATTGCAAAAGTTTGTTGGTGCATAAAGGATTTCTATAATGGATGGGTTTTTAGGATACAATTAGATAAAGGTTCACCCTGAAGACCAGGAAAAAACAACATCCACAACACCTTGGGGAACATTTATGTATGCTAAAATGTCATTTGGACTAATGAATGCAGGAGCAACTTTTCAAAGGGAGATGGATAGCATATTATGAAGAGAAAGGAAAATTTGTTGTGGTATACATGGATGACATTACAGTCTTTTCAAAATCTGAGAGGGATCATATCAAACACTCAGAGGAGGTATTTTTGAAATGTAGATGATTTGGTATTTCCTTAAACCCAATAAAATCCAATTTTGCTATCAAGGAAGGGAAAATTTTGGGTCACATTATTTCAAAGGATTAGATTAAGATTGATCTAGATAGAGTAAACGTTATTTTGAAAGATGATTTACCAAGAAATAAAAAATAAATTCAATCATTCGTTGGTAAAGTTAATTTTTTGAGAAGGTTCATCCCAGGATTTGTTGAGATCCTGAGAAGTGTGACCAATATGATGAGGAAATATTGTGATATTAAATGGACCATTGAAGCTAAAATATCTTTCACTGACATCAAGAATGCAATAACAGAAGCACCAGTTTTGGTTAGTCTTGTTTTTTCTAAGGATTCCAATGTTTTCTCTTTTGCTTTGGAGCATAGTTTAAATGGAGTGTTGTTAAAGAAGAATCAACATAATGCAAAGCATCCCATTTCATTCTTCATCAAGATATTGGGGGATGCAAAACTAAAGTATGATATAATGGAGGAACAAGCTTATGCACTGATTAAATCTATGAAAGATTTTAGAGTTTATATTATGCATTCTCATATCATTTCTTATGTGCCTAGTAATTTTGTGAAAAATATTCTCACTCAGCCTGATCCAAAAGGTAAAAGAGTAAAATAGATTGCAATTTTGTTAGAATATGATTTAGATATCAAGCCCACTAAATTGGTGAAAGGTCAGGGGTTAGCCAAATTGATGGTTGATGCCAATTGTGAATCCTTGCAGTTAAATTTTCTGTCTAATGTTTCAAATGGACTGGACTCGGGATTGCAGGTAATCAAAGATTTATCTTTGTCTCCTTGATACAGTGATATTGTTTATGTTTTACAGAATTTACAAGCACCTCCAGAATTGAGCAAGACCGGATCCAGATCTATGATATGTACATTAAGACAATCAAATCTACATTAAGATAACATATCTACAAATTGTCTTAATGTAGATTTGATTTTATTAATATATTTATACTAGTCAATTTGTACTCAAGTACCTTGGAGTCCATCATCAACATGATTTTACAAAAATAAAAATAAAAATAAAATAAAAATATAAACTTAAATTTAAAAATATCTCTAATTATTTCTATAAATATTCCAATTAAATCTTTTTTATTTCATTGTAAATAAACATTATTTAAGAGGGAAAAAATGTTCAACCACTAAACACAATTCAAATACAAAATGGAAAAACACTTATCATACTCTATGTAACCTAAATAGAAAAACACACAATCTATATCACCCAACTTTAATATATACACTTATATAACCTAACTTTAATATATACACATACGTATAATTGAAAAATACTCAAAAAAAATTCACATATATATTAATATATTCTTATTCCACTATGTTGAAGGTATTACATATTACATATGTATTAATATATTATAATTACATTAAGTTTTAAATATATTAATTACATTAAGTTTCAAGTATATTTATTATATGAGTATTTATTTGGAAATGATTATTTCATTTTCTTAGGATTGATGAATTCATAAAATATGAGAAATGATTCTTTATTTTTATATTTTAATAGTAAAAATAAATAAATTAAAATTAATTTTTTTAATAATTTTTATATTTTATAATAATTATCAATAAAGGGGTGGCACGCACGGGGATCTTACTGGATCTTGGAGGACAAACAGAAAAAACCTTTGCTTGGGGGTTGGGTCACAAAACGAATAATGAAGCAGAATGGATGGCTCTCATGCAAGGTCTTGATCTCTTAAACACGCTAGCAATACCCAGGCTAATGGTTTTCGGAGACTCGAGATAGGTCATCTATAAAATGATTCATGGTTATTCCACAGGATCCATAAAAAGCAGAAGGTTGTTTGATAGAATCACCTCCCATCTCTCCACTCATGTTCAGTTTTTTCACATCCTTCGAGCAAACAATGTTCTTGTGGACACTCTGGCTAATAAAGGGACCTTGCTTCCCCAAGGCTATATAAGTATAAATGACCTTGATATGGTCTTTAATCCTATACCCTAATGCACTTTTCTCTACCTTTTGTTTTATGCATAACCCAAGGTCCAATTCACCCCACCGCATAATCTATGGACAAAGATTTGGTTTTCATTTTTGGGAACACGTGGCCTCCCAGCTCCTCCACGCATCTCGTCGTCGTAACTCACCATCCTCTCAGGCTTTATTGCGGGCTCAGTCGGCATGCTTCTCATCAGCCACAGCAGAGTACCATGGCCTCTTCTGGAAAATTCACTTGCCCTCTCATTCTTCTTGATAGTCATTTGGGTTTACACCTTCATGTTGCTGCTCTGGAGGAAAGTCTATCAGACGACAGGCTCGATTTTGAATATTGTCCCCCCCTTCAACTTGGTTTTCTACAAGAATTTCCTTGGGACGCTTTTCCCCAGTTAAGGGGTTTCGTGAAATAAAGATTGGCTTTGACAGCCCTCCTGAATTTCCATTGTCCTTCACGTTGTGTCTCAGGCACTCCTTGGCGTTCAACTTCAGGCTATGTTTCAGAATCTCCCTTCGCATAGCCTCTTGCTAGGTAATACATTGACCTTTGGGTGTGAATGTACTGGCTAGGAAGAGGATGCGATAGGCACCATTTCTTGTTGAAGCTTAAGGGAGTCTGAAAACCTCCAGCAAGAATTTCTCATTCTCAGGTCCTCTTTCTCTAGTATGTCCCCTCGAAGCAGGTGTTGTTTTTTGTTGTTGTGGAAAAGTCTCTGTTTTGCCCAGTCTGGTGCTCTCCCAGCTCTCAATTTTAAGCATTAATAGCCATAATATGGGTTGTGACCTTCATTAAATAGAGGAAATGGAACGTGCAGGGAACAACGAAGGGATTGCAGAACTAAAGGTGAACATTCGACGCCTGTATGAGATGGTATCCATAGGGATAATGGATGTTAGAGAGACAACTAAAGAGGTCAAAAACCTTGTTGATATTGTAGGCCACACCTCTTACCAGATTAGTAATCATGATGCTAGAATTGATGATAATGAAATGAACCTGAAGGAAATAATGAGGAAGGTTGATCGTATACAAGAAGATCTACAGCGCCTGGTGCAGATGAACCAAGGAAGCCAAGTCCTGGAGAACCTGGCAAGTGCAATTCAGAATATGGAAGAGGAGTCAGTCACTCATCCCGTGGGGCACCCAGGCAATCCTTGATGTGTCTCTTTCCAGTCTATGTTTTTTTGTGTTTTTTTCATTCAGTAGTTTGTTAAAGTTTACTCTTCATCTGTAATTACTGGAAACATAAGAATCTTATGTGGTACATTAAGGCCTATCTTTTGGCCTAATTTTTTCTTTCTTCTCTCTGAACAGCATGAACTCTTAAGCAATAGTATTTTTGTAATGTATGGTTGTGCAATTGTCTTTCAGTTTCTGTTAATTTTTTATTATCAATAATAACTATTATTTAATTATGTTTTATACTTATTACTAAATCTTGGTACACGACAAAACAAATGGATTAACATTACTTAAACATTTTTAAAAAATATTTAAAAACTTACTATTAAATGTTATAAATAAAAAATATATATATATTATTTATAAATACCAAATATGGGTTAATTAAAGGTTAAAATTTGTTTTACAGAAATTCAACAATATGCATTCAAACTATGTTTTATGAATACCATCTTTTATATTAGTTTTATAAATATGGTATATAATTGGGCCACTTATTTAGACTATTGCAGATTATGAGATCTTGAGCACTACAAAGCTTGACTAGCTCAGAACCAAACAAATTTTCCCCTAGATCTTTAGAACTTCATTTGTATTTGTCAACTAGAGTAAGATCTTCATCTAACCAAAGAGGATTAGGGTTGGAATGATTACTTAGAAGAATAACTTGGTTTCTTGAAGTTTGAGCATTAAAGTCACCCATTAAGAAGATATTACCTTCATTTCTTAGATTAGAAATGAAGGTAATATGTAGTTAGTTTTATATAAATACTTTTTTGTATTAGAATTTTAATTATTTTATTTTATTTAAAAAGAAAAATATTTAAAAATATATTATAGTGAAAGACAAATTATATGTTATATCAATATTGTTTTGTGAAGATTGAAATTTTAGTATGACTAAGTTGTTAATGGGTAGCTACATCATTGATTACCATTTAGGATTACTCATCATTATAACTTAAGGAAAATGCCATCTAAAATGACTTAAAAAATTGGCTTCCACTCTTACAATATGCTTCCAAATCTTTAACTATTAACATAATTCTTTATATTAAAAAAACAAACTCTTAACCAATTAAATGGTTTTTAAATATTATTTAAAATTAAAATAAAATTTTAATCTAAATAGTATTTGCAACAAAACCATACATTTTCTAATCATCGATAAACTACCCCTATTGAAATGTGCTTTATAATAGCATCTAATGTTAATACTATACATGAAACTACATTCACCTCAATCTTAATTTATTTCATCCATCTCTATTTTAATTTATCTTCTTAAGGACAAAATATATCTTATATCAATTATTCGTAAAGTATTTGAAATGATTTTATATCAGCAATAAATTATAAAAATTATAAAAAAAATGTTTTCAGGTGAAAAAAGAATTTTAATATGTTTTAATAAAAAGTAGTGTATATGGTTAGAATTTCTATTGAATATAAATTTTAAATTATGCTTAAAATTTTCTCCATTTTGAAATATCACACATTTGGTTACTTTACAAATTAAAAAGTGGTGCGATTACTTTATCCTCGTATCGATAAGATGATGATACGTAATAATTATGATAAGCTATTCTGAATTTTGTTTATGATATTGCTTAAATTGAGATATGTTGTATATGTGTTATATGTGAAACATGTTGTATATGTGTTATATGTTATAATAGGTGTGATGTGATCTATTAATGGGATAAATTGGATTTAGTTTGCTATTATTTTTTTCAATCGAGTTGTATTTTAATAAGTGAAATGTTGAGTTTATCAGTATAGATTCAAATTTTAGGTTTTATTAAATGTTGAGAAGGATCAAATCTTTGGAGGTGTAAACCTGTTTTTAAGTATTGCACTAAACTATTAGCTTTGATGCGATTTAGACCAAAAGACACATATTTTTATTTAAGGTGGACATATAATATTTACTATTAATATTTAATACTATTTATGGCCGACATTTTATATTTTATATTAATTTTTATTTTCTTAGGAAAGAACATTACAACATCTCCCCCATACATGCTTTTAAAACCATGTGCAAGGCCCTCCTAAAACCATGGGTCATTTAGGAGGCCTTGCACATGCTCTTAAAACCATTTTCAACGACCTCCTAAACCATGTACAATAAAACCATGGGTTGTTTAGGAGGTCGTGTACATGATTTTAAAACCATTTGCAAGGCCCTCCTAAACCATGTACAACAAAACCATGGGTTGTTTAGGATGCCTTGCACATGGTTTTAAAACCATGTGCACAACCAACATTTCTTTTGCAGATAATTCATTTTTTAAATTATTATTATTATTTTTAAGTAGAAACATTACAACATCTCCCCCATATTGTGTTGTTTTTATGACCGACATTTTATTTTGAAGGATAATTTTTTTTATGGCCGACATTTACAAGAGGAACATTTCATGAGGAACATTACATAACGTTTACAATATCTTCCCCTTACTAAGTTGTAGAGCACCTGTTGACGCAATGATAAATATATTGTTATAAATGGTAGATAAATAAACATTGCGTGAGTTTAAGGAAGTGGATGCATGATGCATTCCTTTGCTATAATTCATTATATTTATTAAAATATATGGAATTTAGTAATGCATTACTATACTCTATTATCTAAGGAAGATAAAGTATATATATAACTAACGATTATTTAAACTACTTTCGAATTTTAATAGTACATTGTCATACTATACTCTCTAAGCAAGGTAGATTATATAACTAGTACTATAGTATGCATTATTGTCACAACCATGATCTATATTCCATATTTACAACAAGAGCCACAAGGTGGCAATGTCCCCGCCATTGTTAATAGCTATTGTTATAAGACAAACTTAATCTAAATATGAGAGTTAACGATAACAAAAAATGCATTTTTTATTGTAAGGTGCATTATCTCATTTCTCATATGATCAACAAGAATAGGTAAAGACGGGCAATTCTCATTGAATTTAATCATCAATATTGAATTGACCAAGATCGTACAAGAAGTGACACTCTCCTTAAACCTCTTATTCCTAATTGTTTTTTGGGAATTGCTTCCTAAAAAATTCAAATATTTTAAGAACCCCGTAATGTACCAAAGAACAAGAACTGCAACATCTCTAAGATATAATTCTACTAACATATAAATAATTTGGTTCAAAATATGACAACACAATTTATAACATTGGATGCAATATCCATCTTCTTATATAGGTCTACCGAAGTGTTTGCAAAAAATCAAGTTATTCTATGCATGTCATTTTCCTAAATAGAATAACATTCATCATATGAAGAACAAGGCATATCTTTTCAAACCTGAAAGTTTATTAAAAAAGTCCTTATCAAGAATATATCCATGCATTTTGTTATATTAAGTTAACCGGCTACACCAATTTCCTCGTTAAATCTTGATTCAACCTTTCTCTAAGTGGAAGGGTTACACTAGCCATTGTTACCTACTATGTCATGAAAAATTTACCTTGCCGTAAATTCTCTATAATTAAACTAAGATACTCAAATCTTAACTTAATAGGTAAAATCCATGCAGTTTTTTTTATCTTGATAATACTTTCTATCGAAAGCTATTGAAGTACTTGTATATTTGTGTAAAATTTGTATAAAATGTGAAATTGAAAGCATGAAAACTTAAGAATGTCAAACATTTTCAGGAAAAATAAAAGTTTCCAAAGCAATATGGCTTGTGTCCCTCCCTTTTGACTGAACCGATGAAAGTTTTGAAATTTCTATAGGTGAAGCAGAATGAAAGAATGGGATGGTAGCAATCACTTCTTCAACAAAATGCATTCGACGATTTCTGAGACGAGCATAAACAAGGTTTCTGAAACAACCAATTGACATGCATATTTTTTATTGTTAAATTAATCATAACCAACGCTCAATGAACTAGTTGAACCAACCTTTATTCTAAAAAGGAACTTCAATGACTCGAATAGTTTTCAACCTAAAAAGCATCGGTCGGAACTATGATAGATTATACTTCATAAACCACGACAATTTGTCTTTTTTGGAAATCTTTGTGATTTTACATTTGATAATGCTTACCATAAATTTCAATTAAAAACTAATCCAATACTTTTATGGATATTGAGTTTGATATTGATTTTACTTAGTTTTTAATTTATTTTTCTACAAAATTGATGTTTTCAAATTCTCTAACCAATAAATTAAATTAATTTACAAATTTTGCATAAAAAAACTGTTCAAAAAACTTTGATTGTCAAACCATTTTTGAAAATTATATAAAACTTTTAATAAAATTAAAAAAAAACTAATATTAAAAAAATAATCAAAACCTAAAACCAACTCACCCACCTACCCACCCATCCATCCATTATTTTAAAAAATTTCAAAATAAAATTAAAAAAAACCCAAAACCCACCGACCCACCCATCCATCATTTTAAAAAATTTCAACCTAAAACACACACTTGTTAGTAGCTACACATAGAATTTAAACATTAAAATGTTTTTATAATGCATAAATAATTACAAATCTATGGTGTGAGATAAAATAGAATTTAAACTTTAAAATGTTTTTATAATGAATAAATAATTAAATATGAATTCAAAAAATAACACAAACCATAAAAATAAATTAATGTGTTACATAAAATTTATATAATAATAATTAGTTAATCAATATTTTAATTAATAAAATTTAAATTTATTTAATTAATAATTAATTAAAATTCAAAATGACTCTTTCCACCAAATTTATGCCTAAATATTACTCTCTTAAAGCTTAAACAATCAACCAAACTATACATAAATCTTAGTCACTTATAGCTTAAAGCTTAAACAATCAATAAAAGAAATATGCATTCAAACTTTTTTAATGGGGAAACCATGAAAAAAACAAAATTGACACCCTTGTATGACTTAAATGGGATTAATTTACTTTACCAAATTGACGAAAACCATATCTCATAACAAATAACAAATAGGAACTCTATCTTAGCCTTAGGAAACACCCACTAGCATGTTCACAGTAACTTTGTATGAAAATGACTCTAATAACATGCAAGCAATGAAAGACCACATTCCAGCAAACGCAACTATATATCTTAAAAAATTCTGAAAGATCAGACAATGTTTATCCATTGATAACAATGCATGAAGGAAAGTAACACCAAATCTTTTATTACATTAAACACACACAAATCCAAGCAAGGAGCAAGATTGACAAACTAATCAAGAAACAAATTAAAATTTTAATACAAAATTGACAGAAAACATCGACAAATTTATCTATCCCTATCCTCAAGCGAAAGTTGTTTAATTCACATGAATTCCATAATTTTAAAACAACTTGACAACAAGTAAAGCATGCATTCCAGCCTATCTTATCCTCAGGCAACTTCAACTAGTATGTTCTACATAAATTCACATATAAAATAGTTTTGATAGGAACACATTCCAACAATCATAGCTATAAATTTTAAATAAATATGCTCTGTATACTCTTTCATATAAAAACTTCAACCCTAAACTAGACAAAACCTAAAATCAAGTAATGCTTAACTACGGATAACAATTCACAAAGAAAAATAGCTTTAAACCTTGAAACAAATGTCGAAAGCCAGAAAACACATATGCCACAATATTCAAAGCACATTAATTCGAGAAGATTCTTGCATTTGTAATATTCAGCCAGGTTTTACTTTACTATCTATGCGATCTAATTTCTAGCATTTTTAAGAACACATGGTGTGAAAAATTCACAGGTAATGTTTTTTTACAACTTTAAAACTTTAAATCATGGTATTTGGTTTGAAAACTTCAAACAATTTTTTTTCATAACAATAAACCTTTTAAATCATAGTATTTGGTTTCTAGAAAATTAGTAGGATTTTTTTTTTCACATCATTAAAGCTTTCAATCATAGTATTTGTGTGAAATTTGACAATTTCAGCCATGTAACAACTTTAAATATTTTTCAACATATGTAAGTGTAGACTATCTGCAACAACTTTGCAGACAATAAAAGATCTAGCTTTGAATATTTAAAACAATGAAATGATTGCACTAGGCACATTTGGATGAGATGGGTAAAACGAAAAAATAGAAGCAAGCAATCGCTCTACTTCTTAATATTGACAAAAAAAATGAGCAGCTAAATTGAAATAATCACTCTACTTCATGCTGCATGAAGGTAATTATAATGGTTTTCCTTTTCTTTTTAATAAGATTGGATCAAGAACAAACTATTGTTTTCTATCAGGATAAACCCCATTCTATGTAAAAAAATGAAAAGTTTAGAAGGCTTAAGGGCCTTGAAACACTTAAAATTTTGAATCATTTTGCTCCAAATGCTTAGAAATACAAAAGCAGGATTACAAAAAATCAAAACTATTTAAATTTTTCTATTTATAATTATGAAAAATCAATGTCTTTTTTTTCCTGTTTCAAAATTTGTTTTTTCAACAAGAAAAAACACTCGAGATAATTGCTTTATATGGAAAGAAAATGCAAAAAGAACATTCCCTGGACACCCCTATGCAACACATAAATAACTATATATTTATATATAGATTAGAGACTCGCTTAAACTATGTTTGCACACCTGTAGACTATAGCTAGGGATTGATAACTAATCAGATTTATCCCAATCACCATGACCCACATGGGGTAACACAAGCCAACACCCTACAAGTATTTAAATAATAGCAAAAGATGCAAGGAGAACATACAATCCACCCATGGAAATCCCATTATAAATCAAACAGGAAAATGAGTCTAAAAGTGTGTAAAAGTCCATAGATAAACACCTTGAAAGAATGTAGAGAATTGACTTGCTCAAACATCAATTTGGAATTAAAACCCAAAATGCCAGTGTTTACTAGCGCTTTCATCCATCTTAGCATTTCCTTTATTTGTCTTACACGCCATGTGGCTGCCTAAGTAGTTTACTGTTCTAAGACTTTGAGCATATTAGAAGTGCTTCTGTAGACCTACAGACCAAACTATAGCCAAGTCCATAGGTCGAACCCTGTCGTGAATTCCAATCTCCGATGGGAATGAAGCTTGACCCTTCCCCCTCCAAGGATTTAACCTTCCAGGAGGTATTCAGCCAAGATAGTCCCAAGCACAAGGGTGGATCTCGAAGGAAACTTGTCTGCTCGACCCTAGTTTACCATACATAGTGGAAATGGAAGAATCTCTGGTGATGATAGCAATCAACAGAATCATAGCTCAAAATTTGGATTCATGTACATTGAGCTCAATAATCCAAGACAAGAACATAAGAAGGGAACATACAAGTAGTGAAATATTCATCCAACACGAGCTAGGATGCATGCCAATAAGACAATGAAATCTTATGTAGGATATTGATTAAGAGCATAAATAAAAACACATCAATTAAATATGGTCCAATAAAGGGTTACCTGTCTTGTGATGAATTTTTCCTCCAATAAAGGGTTTCTAGTATTATGATGATTTTTTTTATATTAAACACATTATGACTAGTTTCCAACTCCTACCATACCCAAGGAAAGTTCCTTACATAAAACCATTGCACTATGGCATCATAATCAACAACATAAATTAAACATAGCAATAAATCATGCTCAACTAAAGGAATTGCCATCTAATGTATTTTTCACATCAAACATATCCAAATCTAATATCATAATCAACAACATAAATGAAACATAGCAACAAATTAAGCTCAAATAAGGGGATTGTCATTTAATATATTTTCCTCACCAAACATATCAAAACTATACTATTTCCAAAATCATTGACAAGAATACAATATAACATTCAAAAAATTCAACTTCACTTCTAATGCATACACCTTTACACACCTTTAAATAATAACTTATGCATACACATTTATTTGTATATAAACATCATATTCCAAATCATATCATTATTCAAAGGTAAACAACCTACTCATATGCAAAATCAAGCTAAAGAAAGAAGCATTCCCAATAATAATAATAATAATAAAATCTTAAAGCATTTCCAAAAATATAATAATAATAATAATAATAATCAAATCTGGTTCTTATAAAGATTGCCATATAACCCATCAGAAGTCAAAACTCAAAAAACTAAATCTTTAATAAAAACGAAACCTCAAAACTAATGACTCGACACTTCACAAAGGAAAAAACACTGGTATAACCAAATCCCATCAAAATGCATGCTAACCTAAAATCTAACACAGGTAGTGCGATTATAAACATAAAGGGTCGTCAACCAAAAAGGAATTTATTTTATTGCTACCACTAAAATAAAATAAACAACACAAATAACTCTACTATGTTTTTTTGGCGCTATGAGTGCTATTTTGGACGCTCTATGGAAAACTCCATTTTCCAATAATAACCAATAAGATCCAAATTAGCCAGTGAACACCATCACTATATTTGCTTTAGATTGTTAATACGCTTCAATTATCTTTTCTATTTTACAGTTTTTTTGAATCAGCCATCCACCATCATCCTAATCTATACTGTAGTATTCTTCATGATGTCTACTACGAAGTAGTCATTCTATAGCAGGTTTACAGTCGCTAAGCTTAGCAGCTCCTATCCATGTTCTGGTTTTATCCGTCCCGATCGAGTTGCATCCCGAGCCCAGTTCGTTTACTAAGAAAGGGAAGATTACAACATCAACTATTATGTGATGACTAAAGATGATATATCCCTTGTATTGAATAGAGATGAGACCCATTAGTATTCGATCAATGGGATACACCTATACTAGCGTTGCTACCAATTATGTACTGGCTATAGATAAGAACTATTGAAATACAGTCAAAGGATAAGCTATATTGTTACCTTTAACCAATGCAACGGCTGGTCATGAAAAGTACGTACATGTAAATGTTCAATTTGTTTCTCCATGATCTGCACAATTTCTCCATTGCATCAACAACAAACAAATGACCATGTTCCACAAAGAAAAATGGAAACCCATGCCCAAAATGACAAAAATGAATAATTTCAACCCACATTTTGCCCAAGAGGAAACCACCACAATTGCTGAATAAGCATATGCGAAAGAGGGTAAAGAAGAAAGGGAAAAGCATATGTGCAACAAAGGTACTAGGCAAAGTATGAATGCATTGGGTATCATTTACACCAAATCTAGATATAGAGCAAGTTTGCACCGTTGACTCTCAAATATCATCCCTAAATTCTATTCCGTGAATTTCAAATAAAAATACAGATTTGTCATAAAATATTGTGTTTGGTGGGAATTTTCATCCAAAGCTCCCCGTAAGTTTCATGACATTAGTTAACCCACTCTCAGGATATTAACTTTGGAAATTGCATTGAATATTAACACCTGTGGGTTTTGGTCTAACAACAATCATGCTTTAACATCTAGAATGGTTTTGGGATTTCTAAATTAGATATCTAGGCTAACCTTCTTGGTTTAGGCTGATTCGAGTGGTGCTGGAAGGAAGAGAGAATTCTTCATTAATTTTCCTATGTTTCATATATTGTTGCATCAAGGTGTTGTTTCTGAGCTCTATGTCTCAGGGGTTCAAGGGGGAGAATTTATTCCTAGATAAGGTTGGGTGGTAAACCAGTTGGTATTTTGATTTGGCGGGTAGATTTGTTAAAGGGTGAATATTAATTGGGTATCATGTAAAATCTAAATTCTATTTTCTTCTATTTCTAACATTTTTTTTTAGAATTTTTTATTAAAGTTTTCTAGGTTAAAATATCAAAAATTTGTGGTTATTTATTATGTGTTCACTATGTTTATATATGAGTTAATCTATAGAATATTTAACTATTGTTATGTCATATATATATATATATATATGTAAATTTACATTTAGGTGTTTAATTTGGGAATTTTCTTATTTTGAGTTTCTATTCATAATAAAAACTCTACCTATATCATGTCATATCTCTCATTTGGGGTTAATTTATCAGGATAGCATTGTTATTTTGTCTAGTATCATTTTTGTGGGTTTAATATGCAAGGTTGTATGCCATTTCTATATTAAACTCACAAATGAATTTTCTATGTTTTATATTTTAGTGTTTTAGTAATTTGGATTTTCAGAATATTTTTGTTTCAAACCATCTTAATATTGGGGTATCCATACCATATGAACCTAGAACCATTTTTTTTGTTTCCCGAAAAAATAGTTTGTAGGGAGTGGTTTTTAGATCTAGGTAATTTCCCATATTAGTTTTTAGTCACTAGTGGGACTTTCCCTTTATAAATATGTAAAAGTAGTATTTTTGTCCACAGTTGTTTATTTCATGTGTTAAAATTTGAGAATGGTTGTCCATTGTCATTTATTTCACGAGTTAAAATGGGAAACTCAGTTTTTAAAAAGAAAATGGTTTCCAATTGTGTGGAAATTCCTTTGTAGCTAAATTGCTAAATTGTTTTTATGTTAGGTATTGGAATGGTTCCCAACTTAGATATCATGTAAATTCTCGTGTGAAGCACATGAAAAATAATTTATTTTCTTTTTTTAAGTTTCATTCAAAGTGTTTGACATAATTATTCTATAATAATTTATTTGTTTGTTTCAGATTGCATATAAAGTGTTTGATAGAAATTGTGTACCATAATTTATTTGTTTGTTTTAAATTGATTTGTTTATTTTGGATTACATGCAAAGTGTTTGTAAAAAATTTTCTACCACAAATTGTTTGTTGTGTAATTTATGTGTTTGTTTCAGGTTGCATATAAAGTGCTTGATAGAAAGTGTGTACCATAATTTATTGGTTTGTTTTAAATTGATTTGTTTATTTTGGATTACATGCAAAGTGTTTGTAAAAAAATTTCAACCACAAGTTGTTTGTTGTGTTGAGACTTGTGAAGCATTTGAAAAATTATATTTACCACTATAGGGAAAAAAGGAATGCACCAATTAATTTGGTTCCATCAAACTTTATTGCATTTTATCTTAATGTAATTTCCAGCCACATATGTTGGGTTTACCATTTCATCAATATGATTTGTCATACTTCAAACTACTATGATTTGGAACGTAATTTTCCTACATGGTTTAGTTTGCATCCACCTAATTTCCAACCACATATATTGGGTTTACTATTTCATCAATATGTTTTTTCATACATCAAACTACTTTGATTTGCATTGTAATTTTCAGCCATGGTTTTTCTTTATCTTGCATCCTTAATTCTTATATCATTAAGCTGAAATCTCTTATTTTGTTCATGTAATTTCTAACACTTATATTTATTCATTTCATGCATTATTAATTTTTTAAATTTAATTCCTAGTGTATGAATTGGTTCATCAGCTACTTGCCTAATTTTAATTGAGAATTAGTATACATTAGGTGAATGTGATTTAGATTGCAGATTTTAAAGAGAAAGTAAATTGTTTCAAGTTCAAGGATGCTTAAACACACACACACACACACACACACACACACACACACATATATATACTTGATTACTTTGTTAAATTATAGTATTGTCCATTGGAGTTATTTTAACATACTTGCATGTGAACATATGAAAATTCTATGTATAAATATGAAGTTGCACTTGTATGAAATTTAGACCACGGATGAATAGATTATAGAGGGTATTATCATTGTGAATTACTATTTATATAGATTTAACTTGTATCCTTAATTATTACATCATTAAGTTTAAATATTTTATTGTGTTGATGTAATTTCTAACCTTTCTATTTATGCATGTCAAGCATCACTTTTGTTAAGAATTTAATGCCCTATGTGTGAATTGGTTCATAAACTATGTTCCTAATTGAGAATTAATGTGCATTGGATGAATGTGATTTAGATTGAATATTTATAAAAAATAAAGTAAATTGATCAAGTTCAAGGATGCTTAAACAAAACAAAGATATGTATATCCTAAAAACCTTGATTACTTTGTTAACTTATAGTATTTGACATTAGGGGATATTTTAACATATTGCATGTAAACATATGAAATTCTATGTATAAACATTAGGTTTCACTTGTATGACGTTTAGACCCATGGATGAATAAATTATAGAGGTTATAGCCGTATTCTCATTGTGAATTATTGTTTAGAGAGGTTTATGACAATACAATGTTGTCATTCAATGTATTTTAAGTTTCCATAAGTACTGAGGGGTGAATTTCCCGAATAATTCTTTGCATTCGACATTTTGATGTGAATTTTTAAAGGCTCTTTTAAACTAGTAAAATTGCATGTGAAATTTGAATGCTTAACTTCATAAAAAACTTAAAAAATACAATATTAAATGCTTATATAAACCACATAAGAAAATAAACAAGTATGCAAACCATAAAATTGAATACAATAGATGATCACAGAATTCACCTAGGCTACGTCTTTAGGCCACTTCCAATGAGAACATCAATATTATTAAGTCTTCAAAAATATTACATACATGATTTATACTTCTGATTTATGTCAATCAAACACAGAAATATACTGCACTGCTACATTCCTCTCGAAATTCTGAGAAAAACAAGTATAAACTCGACCCCATTTTCCTAAAACCTCCTCTGGAACGAACTTCGAGAAAGATCCATGTTGCGCTTGGATGGACCATATGGACTGTAACTTTCTCTACTCTAATAATGCCTTAGGAAATATGCAAATCTTGATCGATCTCTATCCCTCTCGTGGATTAGAAAATAGGGTTGTTTTTATAGTGTTTGGGAGGCATGAAATCATGGGCCACGCGCCCATTTTTTGGATTCCTAGTACAAACACATTTTTAAAAAATTTGCATAAATCCTTAACAAAGGATTGGGCCGTGGCCCATTGATATAACATTGCACTGTGCGAGCAAAAGTTCCAGGGTCAAACATACGGGCCTTGGCCTCCCCCCTTTTGAATTTGTAATGTATTGTATGTGTTGGCGTGGTGTTGGCTTACAGTGTTGGAGTTGTGTTGGCTCCATGATCCATGTGATATGATTTTGGCCCTTTCCTCCTCCATTTTTTGGTTACCATAGTTTGTTGGCATAATATATGGGATAAACATCACAGATGGTTCCAACCACTCCTGCATTGTTTGATGAATCAACTAAATCTGATGAATAAACTTTGAATCCTTATCCACATCAACTTAACCATGTCCCACTTAATATTTCCCATAAATAGAGTCTAAGGGAGACTTTGGTAAATATCCAAAACATGTCTCGAATGGAGACCTTTGTGTTGAAGAGTGTATGGATCTGTTGTATGCATGATGTACATGATGAAATTGTTCATCCCAAAGTTTAGAATTCTTGGAACAATATCCTCGAAGAAGATGTGTTATGGTTCGATTGACCACTTCAGTTTCTTCGTTGATTTGTGGATGGAATTGTGTTCTATTTCCATAAATTCCTATAGAGATGACCAAAATTTCCCAAGAAAATGGGAATCTCGATTAGATATAATAGAAGTAGACAACCCAAAATGAACCCATACATGTTGGAAGAACAAATGATCAGTCAACTCAGCTGTGAACTACTTATTAAAAGGAATTAGAATGCACATTTTGTTGAACCTATCCATAACAACATATAAGTAATCATATCATTTTCTAGACATTGGTAACCCTCCTATAATCTCCATTGACACACTTTCCCATGGACGGGAAAGAACATGAAGTGGAGTGTACAAGCCTAAGTTCATATTACTTGGCTTACTTGTTGCACACATAACACATCCTTTTACATATTTGGAAACAATATCATTCATATGAGGCCAATAACAAAACTTTTTCAATTGTGCTATAGTTTTCCCTAGACCAAAATTCCCTAAAATGAGAGAAGTATGAGATTCTCTTATCACATGCACTCTTTCACTTTATCAAATACATATTTTTCCAAGATGATACAACAACTTATCATGAACATGATAATTCAATTCTCCATTTTGAGATCCATGCATTAGTGATTCATATACTTCTTTAAAGTATTCATCCTTAGTATATTATTCAACATAGCTTGAATGAACCAAAGGAATTAGTTGAATGACAATAGAAGCATTTGTTGGAGGTATTGATAGCATATATGCAACTTTGTTATGAATCTCTTTCTTGTATTTAATGAACAAATGAAATTGTTGTATAAACCCATCCACCTAAAATGCCTTGATTGTTATAGCTTAGTTTGTGATTGAATATACTGTAGTGGTTGATGGTCAGTATGTTTAATTGTTTCCTTAACTATTAGGTAATGTTTCCACTTCTTCACTCTTTGTACTAATGCATACAATTATTTATCATAGGTAGGATAGTTAATTATTTCTTAAGAGAAGGTTTCAGAGTGATAGCATATTGGTTTTTGATGTTACATTAAGACTTCCCCCATGGAAAAGCCACTAGCAGTAGTATTTATCTCAAATGGTTGTTGTAGATCCATCATTGCAAGTACTGGAGTTGTGATGATCTTTTCTTTTAGTTTGTTGAAGGATTTTTCTTCTTTTCCTTCCCACTTAAATACTTTGTTCAAGCTTGTCAAAGCATGTAATGGAGAAGCTATGAAGGAGAAGTTCACAATGAACTTCCTCTGGTATTGGGTTGTTCCCAAGAATATCATTACATCGGTTACATTATTTAGCTCGGGACAATTCAAAATGACCTCTACTTTAGAGGGATCAATTCTAAGTTTTGCACCCCCTACAATGTAACCTAAATACACTAAATATGTCTTCCAAAACTCACATTTCGACATCTTCAAGCACAATTTCTCCCTTCAAGTACACCCAAAAATTATTTTACATGCTTGACATGTTATTCTCAAAGTGTGACTAAAAATCAAAGTATCATCTTGTTGGTTGAAATACTCACCTTCAACGGACAAAAGTTGTTTCCCTAGCTTGAAATCCTTTACAGCTAGAATAAATGAGTTACAACAATGAACAATACTTTTCCTAGTATTGATAAATGCTTGGGATAGATATTTCACTTGGCATATAGTGCAATGTACTAGTTCTCTAGAATTCTATATCTCAACAGGTTCACCTGCAATAAGCACATCAAAAAAACATATAAGATTAAAAGTACCAAATACAACCTACAATCCTATATTGATGACTAAGGAATTCAATAATGAAACAAGTGATCAGTACACAATGTATTTCATGGGAAAGGAACTTTCATTGCATTAATAAGATAAGAGAGATATTACAACCGATAGCCTTAGTGTTGACAAGTCTCCTCTCAAGAAAGGTCTTTCCTCCAAAGCTTCAACTTGTCTTTCTAATTATCACTCTCCTTGGCTAGATTTGGCCAAATTTTTGGTGTTGTAGCATAATTTTCCTCCCTTTACCCATGGGGGTGAGCCACTACTTATAGCCCATAGAGGATAGGAATGGTGGATATTCTCATGGGTGAGGTGGAAGGGAGATCCTAGAAGAAAGGATCTTAAGCCCAGGTGGTCCATGAGTGTAGGGATGAAGTTGCCACGAATATGATCTTCGAGAAGATTTGTGAATATTCTATTTTTTCATTTAAAACTCGGGCATTGCTCTTTTTTTATTGAGACAGATCATTACCAAGGCTGCAGCCCCTACTTCTCAAAGGGATATGGATGTGGCATCACTCTTTGTTAACTGAAAAAGGGAGTTGATGACAAGGGTAACATACATTGTCCAAAGGGAAAAGGCGGTGGTGGACAAAGGTGTAAAATCATAATTCTTGGCCCGTGCCTAACTTCATATCTTGAGGATTTCAGGTAATTTATGATGTTTGGTTCTCATTACATGATAATGATGAGAAATGTGTGTAACATAATCCCCCCCAAAGCATGAAGCTAGAGTTATAGGGTAGGTGAAAGCTTTGTAAGAACAAGTTATCACTTGGAGGAAAGAATTCACTAATCGGAGATCTTCATCCACCCGGTTTTTCTGCAATACATCGTTACTTTGACTCATATCCAAACGAATCCTCGTCATGGTTGTAGATCAATACAATGCAGATCCATGTGAGGTATGAATAATCATGGCTACTAGAATATAACGTAGATCCACGTGAAGAAGACTCAAACTTGGACATATATACCATACATACAATGTAGATCTATGTCATACAAACAAACATTTGAGCACAAACATGACCATACAAATGTGGATCCATCCTAGAACTCATACAAATACTCTATCACAACCCAGGGAAAGAAATGAGCACTTAATAGATACCCAGGGTCTTCATCTCGTCTTTAATAAATTATGATTCTATCCATGCGATTACAATGTATTGATGTAAAACATGGTAGAAACCACTTGATTACCGATCAATGATCAGAATCATTAGTAAGTGCGAGGGAGATCACCATTGATGTCGATGATTCCCAAGGTACCCTAGTATAATCTCCTGAGTGTGAATAGAAGATCTGATGTCGAACACTTAGTTGAATCTTTTGATCAAAGGTCAATGATGTAAACCTATGTCAAAAGTGAGAGGGTCTATCATTAATGCATACAAATCTCAAGGTACTTGTTTTTTGTTTCTAAGAATAATTCCTGGATGATGAGTTGAAGTCGACAGGAATAGTCTCGTCGAAGGAGGGCCATGATGAATCCCACATCGACGACACAAAACTCAGAACAAAGTTTTGGAAGTTAAGTATGATGTAACCATAGGAATGACTCAAAAGTAACTGACACAAAAGTTTTTTTGACTATAGTTGTAAAATCTCAAGACAATTTCCCTTTTGAACATAAGGTGGCATGACTGAAGACTTGGAAGCATTGACTTAACGAGGTGGAAACAAAGACATAATGCGATGATGGACAATGCATTCTTTGAAAGACTCAAAGGAGTGTCATGAATCATGAAAGTGGATCAACTCTGAGACAAGATGAATACCTAATTGACTGAATGAAATGCATAAAAGTGCCATGTTCAAAAAGTGACTAAAAACCTCCATTATTGCGAATGAAATATAGTTGTCTTCCCTTACTTTCCCCATCATGATTGATGAGTGCCTCTTTTCTTTTTTATGAGTTCAAAGAGGGTAACAAACACTCGTTGTATCTTATCATAAGATAAGTCCATTCTCATATGTTTCATGAACCTGAGAAAGGAGGGGTTCATTCCTAAAAGAGGGTCTCTTAGTGTTTAATTTAACAAGTCCATTGAAATTTAACTTTGTATCATTCATTTTTAGAGATTCTGAATGAAAATGGAAGGAGACTCCAAAAGGTCCTTTCCGCATGATTTAATCCCTAGGGCCTGAAAAAGTATTAAATAATGCTGAAGAGAACTCTTCTAGATGAGATCAAATAGAGTGTTCCTTTTTTATAAATATGTCTAATTGGTCTGAAAAAGACTAGGAGATCATTCAAATACTTTTACAAGTGTGAACGTATCAAGTTCGCTTAGCGATCTTTTCACATTTAAGGAGTCCGAAAAGATCTTAAAGAATAATCCATTAGGGTTTCTTTTCATGATAAAGGAGTTTAACGAGCCTGAAAAGAAGCAAAAATTGACTCGGGAATTTGGTACTAGGTTTAAAGAGCACTCAAGGACTTTTTTTTTTTTGTGTAAGTACAAAAAATTCAAAAACAAACTCTTACATAACCAAAAAAATTCAACTCTTGTCCCTGCAAAACCTTTGAAACAACTATTAGACCTCCAAAAGATACAAAAATAAGCTTTTAATGGCTATTTAAAGGTAATTATTGAAATAATATAGTAAAAAACCAAAATATTTTATATAAAAACTAGTGAATAGTGAAAAAAATTACCATTTTCACTTTTACCAATTGGAGATCCATTTTGAGCTATTTGTGTACAATTTTCAAGCGAGGATTCCAAAGTCATCATCCACCCATTTTTAGAACCGTCAGCTCCAGGTAAGAGATAAACTCATTCCTAGTCTTTCTATGGTTTTATTTTTTCATTCCATGCAAATTCTTAGGGTTTTGGAAGATTTACCCAAAGGTAAAAAAAATTCACAGGGTAACACACCTTCGCCTTTTGGTAAAGGAGGTGCCTTGGTGACACCTCCCTTTCTCATGAAGAAATTGGAGGTGTCACCGCTCTGTCTTAAAGGGGAAGAGGTGGTTCCACAAACTACCCTAAAACACAGTAGAGACAAGCCAAAAGAATAAATTCCAAGTATTTTTTATGCTTGGGTTTATGTTCTAATATCTCAATTTGACTTTTTGGTAGGTTACATTCGTGAATATGGTTGTATATAAAGAAAGGGAACATGAAATTGATGATACTAGGGATGGGAATGATCTCGACACTTTGGCCACTCTACAGGGTTGTGGATTCTTAAAATTTTTCAATGTGCCTAGCATGAGATCATAGGTGAGATTGCTGGAATACATCTTGAGAATGTGGAACCCATAACACCAATATTTTAAGGTGGGGGCTCATATTCTCACTATGGAGGTAGAGGATATCTATGTACTTATGGGATTGTCCAGGCGCAAGGCGCCCATCTCACTGACATGTCCTCAAGGAGGAGATGTTACTACATAAGAGCTCATTAACCGTCACTGCTTTCCTTGTACTCAAATGTCTGGAAAGAAAAATATCATCAAAGACGTAATGGATCCGCCTCTTCACACGGTCCTTTTTACTATGTAGTGAGTTTAAGGGATCCAAGGGCCTCACCAGGATTCTCGAGCTCATATTCTCTATGCTTTGGAGGCTATGGCACCCATAATATTTAACTAGGTTGAGGATTTACTGAGCACCTTCAAAGAGAAGTTGACCAAGTTTCGATAGGGAGAGCTAAAGCAATTTACCTATGGTACTATCCTAGCATCCTTTTTCTTTGAGTGGGTACGTCATTTGAGGCCAGAGGTAGCCTTAACTGAGTTGAGGGTACGAGACCCTCACATGTTGCGTTGGGTAGAAGTCATGGCCTGCCATGGTGGCGGTGGATCTAAAGTCAAGTATGGAAGTTCCTTCTTTTGTTGGTTAGATGACCAAATTATTATGATTGAGGACTATGCATATCCTAGGACTGAATTGAGGGGACATCCAGAACTATCCATACTAGCAGGTTCCCAATGGGGGGACATGGGTAAGTGGAATACTCAGACATTGATTGTTTTTATGTTTTATGTTTTATAATTTTTATGGATGTTAACAAGACCTAATTTTTCATGCAGATGTGGGAGATGCATGACCTGGGGGTTCCTCCCCCATTGATAGGAGAGCAAGGGGGCGCTTTTTTCATAGTGGAGATGATGAGTTGATCGAGTTAAAGGAGAACCCCAACCGGTCGACTCTATATATTCCAGATATTTTTGTAGATGACCTCCCTAGAGGTACCAGAGACATACTACTGGAGTATCGGGCCACTTTGGGCGCTTGCTACAGAGAGTGGAAAGAGCCATTATGTTCTATCATGAGAACCATTAGCTATCCCATATTCTATAGACGCTAAAAGCTATCCAACTTTAGTATTTTTGTTATTTTGTATATCTGAAATCCAGTGTGCTTCAGTCGGGGTATCGAAACCATATTTTTTGTAAAACACTTATATATATATACACACACAAACTTATATATTGGTGACTTATCTATATTCAACTGTGGAATGATATTTATATGAGTTTTATGTATTTTCACTTCTTATGTTGATTTACAATGAACCATGTCTTTTTTACTTATCCATTGTTATGTGTGAGAAATATACCAGTCCAATATGTAATTGGATAATGAATATGCAACTGTGATACAAGACCTAGGGATACATCTATAAGTAATAGTTTCAAATGACCTTTCTAACAAATGCACTCTTCAAAAAATACAAAGAAGTGTGGGGTTTTGAATGGCATACATGTGATTTAAGTGAAAAACCACTAGATGAGAGTCCATGAAGACTACCAAATGATCAATGTCTCGAGATGTAGCCTCAGTTAACAAACCTATTACCACATGATACTCGACGATATTATTGGTGGCCGGACCTATAAAAACCGCTCTTAAACAAACTAGGTCATGAGCTAGGGAATATAAAACCCAGGTAGCTAAATCAAGGTTTAGGGTATGACGACAAGCACCATTAGAAAAACCATAAAAAGCCATTTCATCTACATAATCAAAACATGGTATAAATAGTATTGACAAGAAATCAAAACCATATTGAAATAATGAAACCACACAAAAAATTCCAACAATGTACATATATACAAGGTGCTACAATGAAAATTTCTTTAAGCATAGTAACTTTTTAGGTACAACCCATTGCGAGGCTACCCGAAAGGTATCCCATCATAATCAACAAGATAATATGCCCCTTTTTCTAAGACTTTACTCATGATGTAGGGACCATACCACATGGATTCCAACTCTCCTTTTCCAATTTTTTCATGTTTATCATCATAGGTCAAAACCATGCCTCCTTCATTAAATACACGAGGTTGAATAGATTTATCATATTGATTCTTAATGTGTTTTTTATGCGCCTCATCGGTCATGGAAACATCTATTTAATTATCATCAAGGTTTGTCAGATACAGAAAATGTTCTTCTTCGGTAGAAGTGTTGGGGAGAATCTCAACTGCAATATTGAGTGATGGAATCTTGCACTCAATAGGTAGGACAACTTCCAGCCCATAGACCAATTGAAACGGTGTAATACCAATTGTTTTTTTTACCAAAGTTTTGTAAGTCCATAGTGCAGAAAAAAGAGTTAAGTGCCAGTTGGATTTATGATCTCCAACCATTCTACACAACATAGTATTCAATACTTTGTTAATGGATTCAAGTTGGCCATTATCCTGTGGATAATAAGGAGTTGAGTTCTTGTGAAGAAAAACCAGCTTAGTACTCAACTCAGCCATAATATGATTACAGAAATGGGATCCATGATCAATTAATATGGCTTATGGAACTCCAAACCTAGCTATGACACGATTGAAATGGAAGAGGGTGGCAGTATTACCATACTCTGCATATGTAGGAATTGCCTCACCCCATTTTGTGAAATAATCCACGTCTATGATGATGTAACCATGCCCTTCGACTGAGGTAGGTGTACAATGCATAAAATATATCCCCCATTTGGAAAAAGGGCCAACGAAAATGACAGGGTGTAATGAAGCAGGGTGGGTGCATTTTTTTGGATAGAAAAACTGACAGGGTGGGAATTTTTTAACCGCCTCATGACAATATTTAAATATTGAGGACCAAAAATACTGAGAGCGTAGGATTTTCTAAGCTGTATCCATCCTCAAAAGATGACTACCACATGCTCTAGAGTGGCAGTCATTCATGGCTTGTTCGGCCTCGTCATGAGTAAGACATCATCATAGAATAGAGTCAATACCACGTTGGTATAAAGTGTCATTTATAATGAGGTAATATTTAGCATGGTGACGGATGCATTGGTGATCGTCACGGGATATATCGGGCTAAAATATTTGGGTCTGGAGATATATGATCAAATCTCCATACCAAGGGTCGGTTGTGTTAATCAAGAACAAGAATCATCTGGAAATGAATCATTGGGCTCAGTTTCCATGAGAGCATAGGGAAGGTGATGCAGGAGCCTCATGGCATGCCAACAATGTGATGAGTTGGTCACATGTTGTGGCATATTTTGTAACCATTTTGTGTTGAGTCATAGTCTGATTAGCGATGTAGGAATCATTTCGGATTGTGACTCCCTGCGTGGAGATCAAGCCGCCGGTAGTTTGTTTTAGACAAGGATGTTTTCATCATGCGTCGTAGTGTTTGTTTTCAGTTGCAGGACCACTTAGGATAGGAGTAGCAGTTTAGCATAAATAGATAATTTAGAGATGCATAGGGGGTTCTTCTCTTCAGCATTAGAATTCTGAGTTTGCAAAGAGGAGGACATATCAGTGTCTGGTTCCTACTTGTAAATATTTTGAACAATCGGAAGGAGATAGATCCAAGCTGTTTGAATTTTCCTTTATTGGTTAATATAAGGATTAACCGTGTGTTTATAGGGTTGTTAGCATTTATGTGTGTGCTGTGTTGAAGTGTGTATCTTTGCAGAGCCGACTTTGGCATTTTTGTGTATTTCTGTGAATTTGTTGAATTCACACATCAATTTTCTGCTTGAATAGATGAAGTAGAGTGTAGATGCATGCATAATTGTGTTAAGATAAATAATCAGGAAGATTGCAAGCTGGATTTATCAATTCCATAATCAATCGGTGCAACCCGCACATTTTCTTCCATTGACAAGTTTGCAAAGAATGAACGGTCGAGATTGAGTCCACAGATAAAGATATGACGGTCCAAAAGAATCCCGCAACGGAAGTTGCGAGGAAGTTAAAATATCCATGAAGATCTAAGAGGTCCACATCAAAAGTAGATCGACGGTTGGAGTGAAGGCCGCAAAGATCTGACGGCTAAGAAATTGCAGGGGAAGAGCTGCAGGGAGGAAGTTGCAGGGGACCAACTTTGGGAAGTTGGCATCCCACAACCCACTTGCGGGAAGGCCGTTGCGGAAAGAAATTTGCGAAGCGCAACATTGGGTGTTTGAGATACTGCATCTTGCAACCCGATTGCGGAAAATTTGTTGTGGAAATAGAGTTGCAGAAAGGTGATTGTGGAGACAAATTACAAGGAGGAAATTTTAGCGTAGAATTCGACCATTAGGATAAGTTTGACAGTTCTGCTAAGTGTAGGAGTCACTAGATCTTGGAAGTGTTGGTTGGGTTGGCTGAGATCTATACCCACCTACACCAGTTTCGGTATCAAAGTGGGAAGATATTTCCTATCGAGAAATTCCACAGTTGATATTGTGGGTAGAATTTTTGAAGGAGCAAGAAGGAGCTTGTGTAATAAAGAAGCATAGTCGTAGAAGCCTTGAAAGAGCCAAGAAGAGTGCTCAAGAGGTTCTATATAGAGGATCATCGTTGCCAAAAGACCAAGGGCTGAGAAGAGGCTTGGTGAGGTAAGTTGTAACAGTGTGAAAGAGAACTGTTATTGCAAAGGCTTAGTGTGAGAAGATGGTTGCACACATTGGAAGAGAAATAGGTTGTGACAGAGGTTGACCAGCGGGTAATGTAGAATTTATAGAGGAAATGAGGGAGTTAAGGGAACATATGGAAGCCATGCAAATGGATAGACAAAAAGACCCAGAAGTAGGGGATGTAAGTGAACCTAAGGATGAAGAGCAAAGAGAAGAAGTTGCACATATGCAGGAAACACCAGAGTTAAGATATTTCATATCTATTCTAGGAGCGAATTCAAGGCTGAGACGGGAGTTGCCTACCTATGATGGAAGTCTCATTACGGAGCATCTTATTGACTGGATCAGTGAGCTGGACAAGTACTTTGAGTACGATGAGGTAAAAGAAGAAAAGAGAGTCATATTGGTTGTGACGAGGTTGAAAGGGCATGCATTCTTGTGGTGGGATAGTGTGCAAGTACAAAGAAGGACGAAGAATAAGCCATTGATAAAAAAAATTAGGATAGAATGGTAGAAAAGATGAGGGCTAAGTTCTTGCCCAATTATTACCAGTTAATTATGTATAGACAAGTACAGAACCTTAGGCAAATATTGTTAACAATGAGAGAGTACATTGAAGAGTTCTTCAAAGTAAACCTAAGGGTTGGATATGTGGAAGAGTCAGCAGAGAAGGCTAATAGATATGTAAATGGTCTAAGGATGGATATCCAAGAAGAGATCAGTATGATATCGCCTAGAACAATGGAGGAGGCATATCAATGTTCCTTAAGGGTAGAAGAAAAGATAGCGAGGAAGTAGATCTTCAATAGAGGTCGCGGTTCATCTAGAGGATGAGGGAAAGAGACTGGAAGAGGAATATTTGGAGCGTGGAGAGGAGAGTGCAGTAACTCTAACTGGCAAGAGAAGCATGGTAGAGGAGGTGACTCTAGCCGAAGAGGACCTTACCAAGGAGGTAAAGGTAGAGGAAGAGGCATAGAAGTTGTTGTTAGATGCTACAAATGCAACCAGTTGGGGCATATTTCATTTGAATGTCCAAGGAAGGAAGACGTAGGACAGAGAGGTGCCTATGTAGCTTAGAATGAGAAGCAGCAAGAGCAGTCGACGGTCTTGAGATGGGAGATTCATTGATGATGAATAAAGTCTTGTTGAAACCTGAGAAGGAGCACACAGAGGCTGCTCAACGGAAATATTTATTCAGGACTATGTGTAAAGTCCAAGGGAATTCTTGTAAGATGGTAATTGACAGTGGGAGTACTGACAATGTTGTTTCCACAGAGATGGTGGATAAGTTGAGTTTGAAGAAGACCAAGCATCTTGTTCCATACAAATTATCTTGGTTACATAAAGGACATCAAATCCTGGTAAGTGAGTAGTGTGTAGTTGATTTCCAAATATGTCCATATAAGGACAAGATTCTATGTGATGTGAATCCCATGGATGTTTTCCATATACTATTAGGCAGACCGTGGCAATTTGATAAGAAAGTAACTCATGATGGTAGGAGTAACTATCATATTTTCGAGCATAATGGGATAACACATGTACTTCACCCTTTGCAAGAAGGTAGTACAGTAGGACAATTAGAACCTAAAGTTCTGATGTTGTCAGGAAAGGAATATTTGTAGCAAATTGAGAAGGAAGAGTTGAATTATGCTATGGTATGTAATCCAAGAGTGGTGACGATGAAGACTAGCATGGAAGATCTATCTGAGGAGGTTCAGGAGATGCTGAGTGAGTATAGTAACATTATGGTGGATGATTTACCCAATGATTTACCACCAAGGAGAAATATAAGTCATCAAATTGATTTTATTCCAGGAGCTAGCTTACCAAAAAAGGCAGTATACAGATTGACACCTCAAGAGAATGAAGAATTGAGTAAACATGTCCAAGGATTGTTGGACACAATATTGGCCTAGAAGAGTCTAAGTCCATGTGCAGTACCAACAGTACTGACACCAAAGAAGGATGGTGAGTGGAGGATTTGTACTCATTCCAGAGAATTTAACAAGATTACTATCAGATATAGGTTTCCATTACCAAGGATGGATGACATGATGGATTTCCTAAGTGGGGAAACATGCTTTTCAAAACTTAATTTGAAGAGTGGATATCATCATATCAGGATCAAATAAAGAGATGAGTGGAATACAACCTTTAAAAAAATGATGGGTTGTATGAGTGGTTGGTCATGCCATTTGGATTGTCCAATGCACCAAGCACTTTTATGAGATTGATGAATGAAGTCTTGAGAGATTTCATNAATTTAGGTTTTCGTTCAAACAGAAGAAGAGAATATGAAACATTTGAGATATGTTTTAGAGAGGCTGCAACAGGAAAAGTTGCTAATAAATGTGAAGAAGTGCACATTCAAGAAGACATAGCTAGTATATTTGGGCTTTGTTATCTCAAGAGATGGGTTGAAGATGGATCCATAAAAGGTGCAAGCAATCATTAATTGGCCTTCACCCAGGAACATATTTGAGGTAAGAATCTTTCATGGATTGGCAAGTTTCTATAGGAAGTTTATAAAAAGTTTCAGTGGTATTTGGTCATCTATTGTTGATACAATTAAGAAGGATAGACATCCATTTCAATGGATGGAAGAGGCTGAAAGGAGATTTCATTTCTTGAATAAGAATATCACTAAGCATCCAGTATTGAATTTACCAGACTTTAACCACCCTTTCCAAGTGAAGTGTGATGCTAGTGGAGTAGCAATCGGAGTTGTACTCAGTCAGGAGGATAGGCCTATAGCATATTTCAGTGAGAAGCTGAATGATGCCAAGAAGAAGTATTCATCTTATGGAAAGGAGTTTTATTCTATTGTTGAAGCAATGAAGCATTGGAGGCACTACTTGATGCCTAGAGAATTTGCGTTGTATTCGGATAACCATGCATTACAGTACATTATGCAGCAACCTAAGTTAAACCTGAAACATGTCAAGTGAGTTGAGTTCTTACAGAGCTTTAGCTTTGTGTTGAAACACATAAGTGGACAGTCAAACAAATTAGTTGATTCTTTGAGTAGGAGACTATTGATTATGCAAGAGAATTAGATCCAAGTCTTGGTATTTGAGAATTTGAGAGATTTGTATGAAGCTGACATTGATTTCCAGGAAGCTTACAATCTTGTAAGAATCCAGTAGAGGTGGACAGAGAGCCATGGATGGAGTATACCCTACAAAAAATTTTACTCTTTAAAAATAGTAAACTGTGTATACCAAAGTGTTTTATGAGAGAGAAATTGATACAAGAGAAACATAATGGAGGTAGGGCATGTCACTTTGGAAGTGATAAAACCTTCGGAAAGTTGGGTCATTTCTATTTTTGGCCAAGGATGAGGTCTGAAGTTGAGAAGTTTGTGAGTAGATGCAGAGTATGCCAGCATGCTAAAGGGAGAAGTCATAACACAGGATTGTATACACCATTGCCTATTCCAACTAGGCCTTGGGATTCTGTCAGTATGGATTTCATTCTGGGTTTACCAAGAACTCAGAGGGCACATGATTATATCTTTGTTGTTGTTGATAGATTCACCAAGATGCCACATTTAATTCCGTGCTACAAGACTAGTGATGCTACACACATTGCTAACTTCTTCTTTAATGAGGTTGTGAAACTACATGGTTTACCTAGAAGCATTATATTAGACATATATGTGAAGTTCACAAGTCATTTCTGGAGGACCTTGTGGAAGAAGTTGGGTACCAGACTAAACTTCAATTTAGCATATCACCCACAATCTGATAGACAGACCGAAGTAGTCAATAGGATTTTGGGAAACATGTTGAGAAGTTTGATTGGAGAGAGTCCTAAGAAGTGGGATAGAGTATTAGCTCAAGCTGATTTTTCCTATAATGATTCACCAAACAGGAGTACAGGGATGAGTCCATTTCAAATTTTGTATGGAATGAATCCAAGAGGAGTGTATGAACTTCGTGACTTAGGTCAATTAGAGAAACAAAGTCCTGATGGAGAAGAGTTTGCTGTGAGGATCAATGAACTCCAGGAGCAAGTGAAAGAAAGGATACAATAGAGTAACACTAGTTATAAGGCCAACACAAATTCCAAAAGGAGAGAAAATAAATATGAAGTAGGAGATTTGGTCTTAGCATATCTAAAGAGAGACAGATTTCCAAAAGGGGAGTATAACAAGGTGAAGATGAAGAATATTGGACCCTATAGAATACTCAGGAAATTCTTAGCAAATGATTATGAGTTAGAGATGCCTACAGGAGTTGGTATTTCACCAATTTTTAATGTAGCAGATCTATATCCTTATGTAGCAGGTGACACTGGAACCTTTACATAAGGTGAATATCCTAGTGAATACTTACAATGGGTGAGGAACATACTTGTGGAAAAACCATTGGAATTTGAGGCCATTCTGGACACTAAAGTGGTAAAGAGAACAAGGAAGAAGGACTATTTGGAGTATTTGGTCAAGTGCAAGAAGCAACCAATAGAGGATTCTACTTGGATGAGCACTGTAGAGTTGGAAGCCAGGGATTTCACTGTAGTTGATCCAATGAACATGGGTTCATAATTTTTCTACCTTGCGAGTTTGTTACAGGAGCATAATGGCATGCCAGTAATGTGATGAGTTGGTCACATGTTGTGGCATCTTTTGTAACCGTTTTGTGGTGAGTCGTAGTCTAATTAGCGGCGTAGGAATCATTGCGGATCGCGACTCCCTACGTGGAGATCAAGCCACCGGTAGTTTGTTTTAGACAAGGACGTTTTCATCATGTGTCTTAGTGTTTGTTTTTTAGTTGCAGGACCACTCAGGATAGGAGTAGCAGTTTAGCATAAATAGACAGTTTATATATGTAGAGGGGGTTCTGCTCTTCACCATTAGAATTTCGAGTTTGTAGAGAGGAGGATAGGCCAGTGTCTGGTTCCTACTTGTAAATATTTTGAATAATCAGAAGGAGAGAGATCCAAGCTGTGTACATTTTCCTTTATTGCTTAATAGAAGGATTAACCATGTGTTTATAGGGTTGTTAGAAACTTTGGGAAGTTGTCATCCTGCATCCTGCAACCTGTTTGTAGGAGGGTCATTGCGGAAATAAATTTGCGAGGCGCAACATTGGGTGTTCGATATCCTGCATCCTACAACCCGATTGCAAAAAATTTGTTGCAGAAACAAAGTTGTGGAAAGGTGATTGCGGAGGAAAATTTTGGGGAAGAAATTTTAGCATAGAATTTGGCGATAGGATAAATTTGGTGGTTCCTCTAAGTGTAGGATTCACTAGATCCTGGAAGTTCTAGTTGGGTTGGCTGAGGTCTATACCCACCTACACCAGAATGTCACACATTAACTCTGCAAAGACTAAGGACTACTTTGAAGTAGTCTTATCAAACTCGACGAGATCAAATTCCAGCAGGATAACTATCCAACATGAACATTTCCCCCCTGGCACTTGACAGGTCAAAATGTAATACATAGGGTTTTGATTAGCGAGAAAAATTGTAGTGCGTAGTAAAATGTAATGAAAAAAACGTTAAATGGAGATGACTGCAGCCAAAGCTAGCTTCTCCACATGTGAATAATGGGTTTCAAATTCAAGAAGACTCTTACTTAAATAGTAAATTGGCATGTTCTTGGCCATTCATATATTCCTGCACCAGAACCATACCGATGGTAGTAGTGGAGGCGGCAACATAAAGCATAAATCCTTTTGAATAATTTGGGGGGTGCAACACTCATGAGTGTGTGACAGCATGTTTAAAATTATCAAAATCTCTTTGGGCTTAGTCATCCCAAAGAAACAGAGTGTTCTTTTTCAGGAGACGCATATAGCCATGCAATTTTTCTGCAAAGTTGCACACAAAATAGGGAAGACAAATTTCCTTTCCTTGCAAACTTTGGGGTTCAGTAATGTCGGTTGGGGCGGGTAAGGCCAATATAGCATCTATTTTCAAAGGATATATTTGGATACCATATTTGGAAACCACGAAGCTAAGAAGACGTCCAGTCTCAACACAGAAAACACACTTATGTGGATTAAGCCTAATGTGATAATGACAATCTCGAAGGAAAATGCCCCAAATATGTCATGGATGATCCTCTCTTTGCTACAAATGAGTAGAGAGGTCGTCCAAATACGGGTCCACAATATGCTTAATATCGTGAAAATCGTAGGACATGGCTCGCTGGAATGTAGCTCTAGTGTTTTTCAAACCAATGGGTAACTTTCGATAAGAAAAGGTTCCCCATGAACAAATGAATGTTGTTTTATGCTGGTCGGCGGGTAATATTTCTATCTTATTATAGCCAGAAAATCCATCCATGAATGAGAAGATGACTGTCCCAGCACAGTTATCAATGTTTTGATCAATATGAGGAGTGGGAAAGTTGTCCTTAGGAGAAGTCTTATTCAAATCTCAGAAATCGATACAAACCCTAATAGTGCCCTGTTGCTTAGCTATAGGAGAAATATTAGATACTCACTCGGTTAGTGGTACAAGATAAATAAAACCATATTTTAGAAGTTTTTCACCCTTGGATTTTATTGTCACAGCTTTCCTTGGATGGACTTGACGAATTTTTTTCTGAACTGGTCTCGCCATGGGGTAAGTGTTGACCTCATGTACAATGATGGATGTATCAATCCCAAACATTTCTTCATATGTTCGAGCAAAAACATCTCGAAATTATTTTAACAAAGATCTATACTTTTCAATTTCTTTCGTTGAATAGTTCTGGCCTATATGAACATGTTCAACTGTTCCAAGCTTTCCCAATATCTCAATAGGAGTTTTTTGAGTGATATTACACAAATTTCATTCATAATCAGTGTCTTGCAACAACACAGGTGTTTAATGGTTTTCGACAATATTAGAGCTGATAAGAGAAACAAAGTCGGAGTCTACTGAATTGGAATTGGGAATTAAAGAAGATATATGGTGATGCTCTTCCCATATGGATTCATATAGACTCAAGATATCCATAATAGAATCGTCCGATGGAAAATTCTGTCAGAGATAATCTAGAGTGGGGAGAGGGGAATCTAGCCAATAGGGTAGATGATAAGGATCCAATGCTTCTAGATGATGATCACCATAGTATACATAAGAAGCATATTGTATGGCATCGTAGAGTGCTTCATGGGGACCTAGAGAAGGTGTCTCAACAATTTATTTACCTTTAGCAATGTTCCCAATGGTAGATATCATATTCACCATTGCTACTTCTGTACTAGGAATAATCGAGGGGAAAAAACCCATAAGAGAAGAATCCTTCAACAACCCGATCCCGTCCAATTGATAAGGCAGAGGGGATTACACTAGCATAGGAATATTGTTTGTGGTAGAGGTAGTAACATCAAGTGATAAATATTCAAGTTTATCTATGGTCACAATCTTCCTTAAGTGAGGGAATTGGAGAGTGAGAAAAATTGACGAAGCAACTGTTCTCATCGTGTAAAACCAGTTTCTCCCCAAGATTGCAATCTAATGATGCATCGAGGTTAGAGTTCTCAATAGTAAGAGGGACATTAGAAGAGGGTGGAGGAGAATAATTTTTAGAAGGATATTTTTTGAAAGAAGAACCCGCATCCTTCTTCTCTATTGGTTTATCATATGCTTGACTATGTGTAGTTAATCCAATAGTTTCAACGGACATCATTCAAATATCTTCAATAAAGGTAGAGGTTACTTGTGAATACATGTGGTTAATTAACTATTGTTGGGATGGAAAAGGATTGGTAAGTACCTCCGATGTAAGGTTACTTTTCAAAAAATTATTAATTTCTTCACGGTGAGGGAACTCCTTCGTGAAGTGGTCACCTCCACACAGTAGGAAAGGATACGTAGCCTTCCTCTTTTCTTTGTTTTCATTCTCTGAGGTCATGGTCTTGGGGTTCTCCTGTTGGTTTCCTGACTTTTTAATTTTACCTTTTCCTTTCTTATTGTCGGGTGTTTGTGTAGTTTGAATAGCATTTACCTTGGCAGAAACTGTAGGAGTAGAGGGAGTAGTGGTGGAAGTACTTGGTTTCTTAGCATATTTCGTTGCAGATGGAGGTTAGATTGAACCTACAACGCCATCGACAAGAGTCTCTATAGGTGGATTGGCAGGGTGGGTGTTGGGATAAGGAGCTTGAGGGATCAGATCATACAAAGTTATAGACTGAGAATAAACTAAGTCCAAATATTAAGCCCAACTGATAGCCTGCTCTTTACTTACATCACTGCCCATAGCCACATCACAGGAAATGGGAGGCAACAAGGATTCGGTAAACCAAACAACTAAGAATTGGTCTAGGGTAGGAGCTTTAGTTAGCCTCTGATGTCTCCTCCACTTATGAATATGATCTAATATGTGGGTGGAATTATTATATCAAAGAGATGTTAAAATATCCGTACCAATTTCATAACGAATAGGAAGCAAAAAATGGCTAAGGAAAATTGTTGCCAATAAGTTGAAATCCACAAATGAATATTGTGGAAGCTCAATGTACCACTTGGAAGTTGTTCCAGTCAAAGCTCATTGGAAGAGTCTAAAATGGATTCAATCATCCATCAAGGAGTTAGAAGAACACCATACATAGAATGTCATAACGTGGTGTTTTGGAACTTCTCCTTGATTCCCATCAAACTTAGGGATGTTTGATGGTAACTTGACTAGGATTGCAGGCCACAAAGGGTTATGTTGGATGGGATCGTTGATCAACTTGGACAATTCAAGCAAGTCCAAAGTTTCCAAAAATGGGAGTTGCTAATTAGGTTGTACATATTGGTAATATTGATATGGCATCTGTGTACCAGTAGAACCATAATTTGATTGATATACCGGCTGATGGGGTGGTGGATTTGCATATGATACTCCCAAGGATCCTCTTGGTGGGCCTCCAAAAGGTGGGACTCTAGGTGGTGGTATTATAGGTGGATGTCCTTCAGGTGGAGGGGGTCCTCTAGGTGGTGGCCCTCCAGATGGTGGTCCTCCAAAAGGGGGTCCTCTAGGTGGTGGTCCTCTAGAAGGTGGACCTTTAGATGATGGTCCTCCAAAAGTGGGTCCTCCAGGTGGTGGTCCTCCAAAAGGTGGACCTCCACCTGGTGGTCCTGCTGAGAAGGTGGTCCTATGAAAGGTTGACCTTCAAAATGTGGTCCCCCATATCCTCTAGCAGTATTCATAGGTGTTCCTCTAGGCATAAGAATATAGGACCAATTAGGTTTCCCCCATGGTGTAAACATATTTCCATGGTAAGGCATTCCGGATAAAAAATCCATGAATATGTAGGTTAATAATTCAAATTGCTTATAGGTGGTTGCTTTCCTGGGTAAGTATAATCCCAATAAGGTTGATTAACTATAGGTTGTATCCCTGAGGGTTGTCCTGTACTAGAAGGAGGAATGACCACATTGGTGTTTGTGGATGGAATAATGATTGTTGGTTGTCCTATAATAGGTTTTTTTCTTGTAGTGGAAGTAGCTATGCTAATTAATGAAACAATTTGGGCTAGGGGTTTCCCACAAGTAGTAGAAGATATGGGAGAACTAGAGGAAGACCCAGGGTCTAAAAATAAAGGAGTAAGAATGGAAGGTTGGAATGGATCATGAGATATTGTACCTAGAATCAGTGATCATAAATAGGGAGCTATTTGAGATGATGAAAGTGCATGGTATCCTTGGGGGGTCGATTCTGAACGACGGGGAAGAGGAGAAGAAATCATCTTCTTAAGGATTTATTCAAAGCTATGCAAACGATCATTATATGGTTGGAGGCCCTTACAAAATTTTTCATTCGTTGGATCCTCTCAAATGGGAGTAACATAGAAGGGTCTAGTGGTACCATATTTAGAAATGTCTTTCCTTAGGGAAGTTCTCCAGAAAGGAGCATTTGGGCCAAAATATGCTCCTACGGTATCATCCGATGGGCGACTGAATACCTAATATGATGCACCAAGTTGACCTTCCATTGGGAAATGAAAGGTAGTATCAGTCATAGGAGTTTGTTGTACTACCACGGGATTATCATAAGAATTAAATTCTTCCCCATATTCCATGACTAGATCCCCTTCCACATGGGAATCAACTGTGATGGGTTGGTCCATGGAATTCATCGTGATCTCTTCCGCAATAGGAGAAAAGTCAGGTGGTAAGCCTTGTACTATACTAGATCATCTCAAAGGTAACTTAGCCATAATACTGGATACAAAATCCTAACCTAGGATTTGAACTATAATCACACATAATCACTCCTGCGCAAGCTAAGGTCACAATAAAAATTAAGTGATAAGAGGGGCTGATAAAAATTAGGTTCCTTACTAGGATTTTCAAGTCTTTGCAACTCACGATATACCGTGGGGTCCAACAGTAAAATGCAACAAGGAGGATTGGGACCATACCCTTTCCTGAATACCCGACTACTTGGACGACACGTGTGTAGTAGCTCCCCGATTGTTGTTCTCAGTGTATTTCTACAATGAAACATCCAAAATGATTTTCTCATTTGTTTTGGGGTGTCCTAGAAGGGTCTCCCGATATACTCAAGGTACGTGGCAGCTCAAATCTATGTTAGTGTTGTCTAATGCACATCTGCTCGACAGGAGCCTTTGGATATACTACCGAGTACATGAAGTACCTTTCGATATACCTCAAGGGTACATGAAAGGTCGTTCTATATACCTATTGGTACTCGGTAGAACTAAAACCCTCGGGATGCAGTGTAGGCAATAGGATGACAACTCCTATGTTTATAGGCATTGAAACACGTCTTCTAACTCATCCGTCAAGTTACTAAATATTTTAACCTAGAACTAGCATTAATTTTATCTTATACAATTAAGTGAATGCATGAGCTGAGTAGATAAAAAGTAAAACCATGCAACATGTTCATGCAATTTTCATTTCCATTTCCAAATAGTAAATCCCAAACAACACACTACAGGAGGGATATTGGTTCAATTTCCATTTCCAAATAGTAAATCCCAAACAAAACACTAAACTATTTTTCAATTTGCAAGCAAGAAAATACTTTCAATAACCAATCTTGAAAGTAAATGGAATAATATCTCCTTTTAAAAATAAAGATGATGTAACTACTTGGCACACCAAACTCTTTTAATTCTTAAAATTCAAAAATATCTAACTCAAACTATGTTATTTTTGTTGAGAAAAGAGCATGTAATGAGTGAAAAAACATGAATGCCTGAAAGTTTATGTAACTAATCAAGTATTTAGTGGCTCACCCTTAAACAAAAATATATGATAAATATAAAAAAATAATAATAATCAAGAGTATAAAAGCAATCTTCTATTAACCTATGAAGAACAAAACAAAGAAACCAAAAGAAAAATACTTTCTTTTCAGCTGATCAAACAACACTCAGAGATATAAATATATGGCTACTTTTCAAGGACTCTTTCATAACAAAAAACCAAGCATAGCAAGCAACTAAACAATCCAAAAAAAAAATAGCTCTTGAAATAAATAGAACAAGCCCTTAGCACTTTCCAAATTTTGAATAATCAGTACAATTATCAGCGATACAGCCAAAAACATATTCAAAAAAAGAAAACACACATGCTAAGTTTTTAAATTACACTGGGATTGAAACCCTACCTGAAACCACTGCTTAGAGGTGTTGAACAGAGCATTACCAACTCCAGCACTGCTTCTTTCCAACGAGAACAGAGAGGTGGCACTGCCTCCTGTCCACTGAATTTGTGCAATGGAACCACTGATTACCCTTAACGAAGGTGTGGTGGCACCTGTAAGTTCCAAAAACAAAGCACAGAGAGAAAAAGAGAATGTTAACTTTAAATTTACTGGTTTCAAATCACAACAAAAAACAGGGAAATGAAGCATATGAAGCAGATCTATTCATATCTAAGCATATCTGGTCAAATTGAAACCAAATCTTATTAATCTTGCACATTGATCTAGGAACTAAGAATCAATCTCATGAAAGAATAATCAACAAATACTCATGAAATGGTGTTAATCGGAACCAGAACTTGTTTCCTCTCTGTATAATTAATAAACAATGAATGGTTACAATACTAATGTCAAGCAATAGCTTGAATCCATGAATAATTCGAATACCTAAGGAGACCATTCGAATTCAATGAGTGAGTTTAGATTAACTGAATCTCAACCATTGGTTCACTCTTAGTTAACCACTTGAACAAAACCCTAATTGACTCACCAAACCCTAATTGAAGTCAGAGTGCAATAAATGATTGAATCTCAACTGAAGGAGATCAAACGCATGTCATAGCAAGCCAACCATCAAGTGCTAGTGCTCCATGACTTCAATGAACCCCGATGAGGTTAACTGAAGCTGAATTGACCATCAGAAGTTGGTGGAGGTGCCCTGTTGACTCCATATCATTAAATAATAATAAATAATCATTAAATAATATATTTAATGAGAGGAGGCACCTTAACTGACTGGTTGAACTGATTGTAACCACCAATTAGCAATTAGGTTCATTAATATCACTCAGATCACCCCCTGAGTGCTCTAGTTAGCCTCCTTGACTGTAGGATAAGGCTAAGTTAGCCTCCTTGACTGTAGGTAGGCGTGGGTGTGACTGGATGATGGTAATTAATGCTCCACTGATGTCAATTAATGTCAATTATACTTAGGATAGTGGTTTAACTAGGCCAGTTTGACCAAAAAGAGTGTGTATGATGGTAAATGTCTCCAACAAATCTCACTAAACAACTAGTAAATTTGATCAATAAAAAATTGAAGTTTGAAACAAAGGCAAGAACTAAGAACCAATAAAGATCATAAATTATGAACACTCTCCCTAGTATGGTCACCAAATTTGTTGCTGGAAATACTCACCTTCTGTTGATATAAATTGTTTCCTTAGCTTGAAATCCTTCACAACTAGAACAAATTAGTTACAAAAATAAACAATACTTTCCCTAGGATTGAAATGCTTGGAATAGATCTTTCACCTTTCATACATTCTAATGTACCACTTCTCTAGAATGCTAGATATCCATAGGTTCACTTGCAATAAGCACATCACAAAAGCATACAAGATTAAAAGTACTAAATACAACCTACAACCCTATATTGATGACTAAGAAATTCAATAATGAAACAAGTGATTAGTACACAATATATTTCATGGGAAAGTAACTTTCATTGCTTTAATAAAATAAGAGAGAGATTACAACCGATAGCCTTAGTGTTGAGAAGTCTCCTCTCAAGAAAGGTCTTTCCTCCAAAGCTTCAACTTGTCTTTCTAATGCTCACTCTCCTTGGCTAGATTTGGCCAGAATTTTGGTGTTATAGCATAATATTCCTCCCTTTACCCATGGAAGGTGAGCCACTACTTATAGCCCTATGAGGATAGGAATGGTTGATATTCTCATGGGTGAGGTTGAAGGGAGATCCTAGAAGAAAGCATCTTGAGCCCAGGTGGTCCAGGAGTGTAGGGATGAGTTTACCATGAATCTGATCTTTGAGAAGCTTTGTGAATCTTCTCTTTTTTTATTTAAAACTCAATAACCACTCTTTTTCGATTGAGACAGATCATTACCAAGGCTTCACCTTATATTTCTCAAAGGGATATGGAGGTGGTACCACTCTTTGTTAACTGAAAAAGGGGAGTTTCTAACGAGGGTAACGCACATTGTCCAGAGGGAAAAGGCGGTGGTGGACAAAGGTGTAAAATCATAAGTCTTGACTTGTGTATAGCTTCATATCTTAAGGATTTGCGACAATTTTTGTTGTTTGGTTCTCATTACAATATGATGACAAGAAATGTGTGTAACACATCTAAGTATACTATATTGAAATAATCAATAAAGAGCCTAAGAACATCATTCATCAACCTCATAAATGTTGTGGGTTCATTACAAATCCCAACGGGAATTACCATCCATTCATATGTCCCTTCTTATTTTTGAAAGAAGTCTTCCATATATCATTGTCATGGATTTGAATTTGATGATAGTCGCTTTGCAAGTCTAACTTAGTGAATAAAGTTACATTCTTGAGCTGATCCAAAATATCATAAATTTAGGGAAGAGGATATATGTTCTTTATTATGATTATTCCTAGTTCCATGTAATCCACGCACATGTGCCATGTGCCATCCTTATTTGGCACCAAAAAAACAGTGAACCACATGGAGAGGAACTTGGTCAAATGTCCCCTCTTTCAAGCAATTCTTGAACCTACTTCTTTATCTCTGCATTTTCAATTACTGAAGACCTGTACATGCTAATATTAGGAATAGGTGCATCCTGTTGTAAGTGAATCTCATGTTGGATTTCTATTTTAGGAGGTAATCCTTTAGGTTCTTGAAATAAAATATCATATTCAGATACAACTTTCGCTAAGAAATTTTTTATTTTTGGATCACATCCTTTAAAATATTTATTTTGACCAACATCCTTTACTTTAACTATCATAAGAACAAAATCCTTACTAGCATTCACTAGCCTGTTCATATGACTTGCATAAACCAAAGAAAGATTAGTTTTCATGCGATGTAAACTAACAATGTATTAAACACCATCTTTAGTGAGCTAATACATGTTATCTTCCATGTAAAATATAGCCTTCCTATCATAAGTATAAGGACTACCTAACACAATACCATATATATACAATGGAACCACATTCAGATCAACTTCATCAACAAATCCAGAAGTAATAGCAAATCTAAGTCTGCATTGTTTTGTAACTTGTGGTTGTGCATTTTCACATACCCATCCAAGTGGATATGGATTAGGATGTAACTTAGCTTCCAAATGAATTTTTTTAACTATCTATTCTTAAATGAGATTTTCTTGTAATCCACTATAAAAAAGATTATATATTTTTGTGTGTTTAGATATTACCCTGATATGAAATAACTCACTTCTTTTTCTTTCATCAATAGCAAGTGCATGATTTGAAATATAAGTAGAAGGATTTTTACCTTGAATTGTTGTAGAAATAATATTAGTTTCATCCCCGGAGTTAGATCCCAAATCATGTTGGATTCCTGCAGAAATGGTCTTCTTATATTATGTATTTCGAAACTTCTCAGGATTCAGTTTTGAGTGAATTTTCCAACATTTGGATGCATCATGACCCTTTTTCTAGCGATGTGAACAAGTAGGGTTTTCTCCTTATTTCTTTAATATAGTTGTATGCTTACCTTTCCATTTACCTTTCAATTCATTTCCATCTGGTTAGGAAGGTTTGTTGGAAAAAATTTCTTTTGTATTATTCCCCTTAGACTCCATATGAGTCTCTTGAACACATACATCATCAAGCTTAGTCACATTAAACATAAGTATCATATGTGAAAATAAATATGTAATCCTCCTATATACTTGATAAGAGTTTATTGAGTGTAGAGAGGTATACCAAGTACCAAATCTCTTTTTCTGAATTCTTGTGTGTACTCCTACACATTTTTTCCTTTACCTTGCCTCATTTTTTTCTATTCCATCAAGGCTTATTGCATATATCCCAATGGATATAATTGATTCTTTAATGTTGAAGTAAACTCACACCAAGAAGGAATAATTTTACCTTTTATGGCAAGATCCTCTTGTGTTGTTCTCTCCCACTGTATGAGAGTGGTCCCTTCGAGTAAGAGAGAATCCAACTGAATTTTGATGCTATATTTAGTGAATTTTTGAATCCTACAATAAAATTTTGTTTGATGGATCCAATTATCCAGTTTTTAGGCATTATTCTCTCCATTGTATATATGTCATTCAAACTTAATACCATGCTTTAATTGAGGCATATTTAAATAAAACATTTCATCGAATTTCTTTTTCTTTCAAAATGGAGAATGTAAAGAACCTTCCGGAAAATATGGTGGAGTCTTAGGAGGGTCCTCACACATCCTTATCCTTTACCTTCAATATGAGATGGGACACCTTGTTTTCCCTTGTTTTGATATTGATAAATATCTTCCCCCATTGTTTTCATCCTCATAAAATCCTCAATAAATTTTCCTTCATATGGGATTGAATAAGCCGCATATTCTTCTTTTGGAGAATCCATTCTACCTCATCTTGAACCAATTTTTGGATGAAATTACTCAATTTCTCCTTCACCATGTTGAAGCCTTGATCTTGTTAGCATTCACAAACTCACAATGTAATGGTTAAGTTTCTTTGATACCAAACTTGATCTGAATTTTTAAAGGATCTTTTTAACCATTAAAATTGTGTGTGAAAGTTTGATGCATAACTTCATAAAAAGAATTAAAAATATATATATTAAATGATAAGATAAACCACATAAGAAAATAAACAAGTATTCAAACCATAGAATTGCAAACATGAGATGATAACGGAGTTCACCCCTCCTGGGCTACGTATCCAGACCACTTCCAATGAGAAGGTTGAGCTTATTAAGTCTTCAAAAATATTACATACATGATTTATGGAATACCTTATTATTTCTATTAGTCAAACACATAAACAAACTATGCCATTGCATTCCTCTCAAAATTATAATAAAAATAAAGTCGACCCCCTTTTCCTAACACCTCCTCTTGAATGCACTTCGAGAAAGATCCATACTGCTTCTATATGAATTGTATGTATTGTACCTTTCTGTACTCTAATCCTTCCCAAGGAACTATGAAAATTATGGTCTATTTTTGTCCCTGTCATGGCTTAGAAAGGGGGAATTTTTTATATTGTTTGGGACGCCCAAAATCATGCTCCACACGCCCCTTTTTGGGCTTCCCAATCGAAACAATTTTTTTTAAAAATGTGCCAATCCTTAAAAAAGGATTAGGTTGTGGTCCATTAGTGCAACGCTGCACTATGGGACCGAACGTCCCAGGGTCAAACCCACAAGACTTGTCCACCGCCCTTTTGAATTGGTAATGGTTTGTATAAGTGTTGGTGTGGTGTTGGCTTACAATGTTGGCATTATATTAGCTCCACGATCCATGCAATATGTTGTTAGACCTTGGTTCCTCCTTTCCCCCATTCCCACAATATCTTGGTATAATATGGGATAAACATCACACATGGGTTCGAGGGATAAGCCCTCAGCCCCGCCCATTTTTCAAAACAAAAAACACTGAAAATTTGAATAAAGGCAACGTTCTATATTGTTAAGAAACACCCGCGGGAGTCCTGGACAAGCAGATAGAGTGGAGAGTTTGGTGGAGGTAGAGGTCACAGGTTTGATCCCCTCGACTTCCATATTTTTTGGTATATAGATCCTTCGAATGGTCAACTAAGATTTCATGTGGCAGCCTCAGGTTCGACCATGTGTCTAATGCCCCATCATGTTATTTCTAGGTTTCTAATTCTCAATGGTCCAGTTGTCCTATGCCATGTCATCATATCTTCCATGTGGCACCCCTTAAATCTTCCATGTGGAACCTGCATGCTTACTATGCATGCCACGTGGAACCCTATGGGTTTGTCATGTGGCCCTTTTTTTACCACTTTTAGCTTGTTTTGTTGAAAGTTCAAAACTCCATAACTTTCTCATCCGAAGGTCGTTTTTCGTGAAACGAACGTCACCATAAATATCTCACGGAGCTCTACACTACTGTAATATTATTTTTTCATTTTTAATATTTTTATTTTGATCAATATTGGAGATACTCTTGGATCACCTTTGGTTAGAAAACAATCATTGGTCCGAAGGTGAAATGATGATGGTTTGCATAGAATTAAATTACATAATTTTTCAACAAGGTGCCATAAATAACCTACCAAGAGATTAAACTTTTCATGAATTCCAACTGACATTTACTTCACATCTCAAAATTGTTTTACTGTATATATTCTTACATTGACGTATTTCAAGAGAGTTCTTATTGTAGTTACTTAATTATCATATTTTTATCATATATATAGATTTTAGTTTTAGAGGTAAGAAGTAATACATCATATGATTAACTCCATATCATCAATTTTGTCTCCAAATGTCTTTTCTCTAGGGCAATATAAATGTGAGGGTTTATGGTTTAAATTTGTTCAAGTAAAATAGAGGTCAATCATATATGTAGTTGTAAGTTAATAATCACTTTAAGATGGAGAAGATAACAAACCCTAGCTCAATATTGAGCTATGTATATGTAGTTGTAAGTTAATAGTCACTTTAAGATGAAGAAGATAGCAAACCCTAGCTCAATATTGAGCTATGTATTTAACTTGGTAGCCAAGATAAAATAATATATGTCAATCTCTACATTCCATTATTATTATTATTTTTAATGAGATTTTCTTCTTAGAAATATTATGTTTCTTTAATGTTTGTTTTCTAAAGTTTTTCTAGCACTCAACCTATTCCTTTAAAAGTTAAAAATAATTTCAATCATTTTTTTAGCTTGATTATTCTATGTCTAACGCAATTTGGGGATATTCTTACAAGAATAATAATTATTATTATTTCATGTAATGTAGGGTTAAACTCTTTCTCGGTTGTAAAAAGGGTTTGGGAGAAAACCACCTAGCGGTAAGACCTTTACTCTATCTACAGGGACAACATGAGATCAACCCTAGAAAGCATTCGTCAATATGTAATCTATAAGTAAGTTTACATCCTTGTAATTATTTTGATTCTTGGCATAGCTTGATTTTCCATCATTTTGGTAGTGATAAGATAGATAGAGAAAAACATTCCCTACATAATAGATATATATATATATATATAT
>LPNX010862534.1:150676-173893 GCA_001517045.1 Pseudotsuga menziesii
ACTTCTAATTGTAACAATGATAATATAAATTGAATAGCATTTCCATTGTTTATATAATTGTAAATGATTTTTTTACCTTTCTCTTTCTCTCATAAGATAAATATGTATTGAGTCTTGGAAGATAGAAAAACTATAATATTTCTATATTTGGAGTGCATATTTAGTCTAAATACTCATTTGTTTAGAAACAAGAAAATATATCTAAAATCCCCACATTTTTTTCTTTTTTTCTATACCTTTGCATACAAAAGATTATATAACTTATTTTCATTTTTCTTTACTTACATGTATGAAAGAAACTAGGTAATAAAACACAGGAATAAATTACAAGATTATTAGTTGCAGTATGATTCCTTTAATATTACATACTAATACCCCCTAATTGTGTAAACTAATAGAATACATATTAATACATTTCACATTTAAGCACAAAAAATTAGTAGTTAAACTATCTTATATGTAAATTCCTCCAAGAAACTAAGCTAGGAAGGTCCATGTACCACCCAGCCATAGATGTTATGCAGAAAAAATTTAAGACTCTACCTTAAAATCCATCCCAAGATGGTCTATCTCACCACCAAGGGAATTAATCTTAGGATCTACAATTACTTTAGTATTTATAGTCTATACACTTAGGATTTTCTATTTAATTATCTAGTTAGAGATCACTCGCAATACCTCCCCACATAACACCTCAAGGTGTTATTCAACGTGTGCATAGAGATATTTCCACTATGGAAAAAGTTTGTTAAGTAACTTTCACCAGTTATTAATATTGTGATCAACTAGGCACTCCCAATACCCACCTCTGACAACACCATCAAGTGTTCTTTAATATGACCATAGAGATTCGATTAAACCTAAAACATGATTGAACCTTTTCTAGACACAGTATCTACCTTGATACTTAACTCAATGATTTGTTTTCTTATTATTGTCTTACAAGTTCTTGGAGCTCTACTTTTTCCTCTCCTCCCTCTCTCCCAATTTTCCCTATTCTTGTTCCTCCTAACCACCTCTTCATAAGTCCCTCTCCTCTACTAAAATAACCCTTTTATTGTGGAAAAGAGTCCTCCCTTGGGCTCTTCCTTATCCTAAAAATAGGATGATACATTTCAATATATTTTTTGAATCATAGATATATGTTTCGAACATATATTTCGACCACTTTAGTGATGAGAAGAAAAAGTAATTTCTTGACATCATAGACCTTTAGATAAAATTTCTCACTTGTAGTGCGATGTTCATTTTTTGGGTGGAACCCTACCCATTAAACTTTGGAGTTATGATTTTAGTTATTTACATAATATAAAAATTGTTATTTACAAAATTACCATTAATAATACTAATATCTCATGGTGAATCATAAACATTTCATGAAACTAAAATTTAATCACAAATAAAATGTAAATAATAACTTGACGATTCATATTTTGAATGGTAATATATTGGGGTATGTTAATTTTCATATGCTTAGCTAAGACATCAGCATTTCATTTCATTTTTCATAACAAAAGCATATAAACAGGATCACTAAAAGATAGACAAGCACAGCCATACAAAAGGAACACAAATATTTATCCTAGGAAAACCCTAAAGGGAAAAACCCAGCAAAAGCTTCCTCAATATAGATGCCCCAAAAAGATAAAATATAAAACCAACAAGGAGATCAAAGCCTGATCCTCCTCCTTCTCCAGCTACTCTTCTCTTCTCCACTAATGCGCTACACAAGTGAGAGTGTGTGTCACAAATGAGGAGCACCACACCTCTATTTATATACATCTGTTCACTTAAGTTAACTCATCTGTCATGTAGGCTTGAGTTAATCATGTAGGCACGAGTTACACATGTAGGCTCAAGTAACCACATTGGGGTGCTAATGACCTACCTTTACAATTAGAGGGGACTACCTCATGACTCTTATTAGTTCTTTCGATTAGGAGCATCGGGGTACAAAGTAATACAAGTGGTTCTCCCGGTAGGACCATCAGGGATCAGAAAGAAATACATATAGAATATTCTTTGAAGTTAAAATATTTCAACACTCCCCCTTAACGAGAAGGGTATTCTATAACAACATTAACAACAACAATAATAGGAGAGAGATAGAGGACATCATCAACATCATCATGGTGATACATCTATAAATCATTGGAAACTTTTCAACATCATGTAGCCTTCATCTTCAATCTTTAGTCTTCAACATCATCAATACTTTGACCGCTTCGATCAGCAACATCTTTAGCACTTTGACCTTTTAATCAGCAACATCATCTTCAACACTTTGACCTTTCGATTAGCAACATCATCTTCAGTACTTTGGCCTTTTGATCAGTAACAACATCATCATCATACTTCGATCTTTCAATCAGACTCATCATTATCATCAGCCTCTGATCTTTCGATCAGAACCATCATCAACCGAACATCATCATACTCTAACATCAACTCATCATCATATTCTGATCTTTCGATTAGTATGTCATCATCATCATACTTTGATAATACAGAATCATCATCATCAGGATCTCATCATCATCACATTCTGATCTTTCGATCAGAAACATCATCATCATCATCGCATTCTGATCTTTTGATCAGAAAACATCATCATCATCAGCAACATCATAACCATAAGCAACTTCTGATCTTTCGATCAGAAAACATCATCATCATCATGTTCTGATCTTTCGATCAGAGAACATCATCATCAGCAACTTCTGATCTTTTGATCAGATAAACGTCATCATCATCATATTCTGATCTTTCGATCAGAGAACATCATCGTCATCAGCAACAGGATCATCATCATATTCTAATATTTCAATCAGAGAACATCATCATCATTAGCAACTTCTGATCTTTTGATCAGAGAAACATCATCATCATCAGTAACAGCATCATCATCATATGATGATCTTTGAATCAGAGAACATCATCATCATCAGCAACTTCTGATCTTTCGATCAAAGAACATCATCATCATCAGCAACATCTGATGCTTCGATCAGAAACATCATCATCATCATAAAAACATCAACATCATCAAAACATCAACATGATCCTTCCTTTCGGAATTATGGGATTTAGGTCTTTACGGAGTTACCAATGATCCTTCCTTTCAAAATTACGGGATTTAGGTCTTTACGGAGTTACTAACGATCCTTCCTTTCGGAATTACGGGATTTAGGTCTTTATGGAGTTACTAACGATCCTTCCTTTCGGAATTACGGGATTTAGGTCTTTATGGAGTTACTAACGATCCTTCCTTTCGGAATTACGGGATCAACACATTTGTGGAACTCAAACAATCCTTCCTATTGTAATTACGGGATCAACACATCTGTGGAACTCAGACAATCCTTCCTATTGGAATTATGGGATCAATTCAATGATCCTTCCTTTCAGAATTACGGGATTTAGGTCTTTACGGAGTTACTAATGATCCTTCCTTTCGGAATTACGAGATCAACACAGATGTGGAACTCAGACAATCCTTCCTATTGGAATTATGGGATCAACACATCTGTGGAACTCAGACAATCCTTCCTATTGGAATTATGGGATCAATTCAATGATCCTTCCTTTCAGAATTACAGGATTTAGGTCTTTACAGAGTTACTAATGATCCTTCCTTTCGGAATTACGGGATCAACACATATGTGGAACTCAGACAATCCTTCCTCTAGGAATTATGGGACCAACACACGTTCTCGAGTACCGAAGTCACCGAATCCATTCTGAACCGAAGTTCAAGGATGATACAATCCTACCACATTCACGGGGACCGAGATCTCCAGATACATTTTGAACCGAGGTTCAGGGATGATGCAATCCACCACTTTCACGGGGGCCGAGACCTCCGGATACATTTTGAACTGAGGTTCAGGGATGATGCAATCCACCACTTTCATGGGGGCTGAGACCTCTGGATACATTTTGAACTGAAGTTCAGGGATGATGCAATCCTACCATTTTCACGGGGGCTGAGACCTCCATATACATTTTGAACCGAGGTTCAGGGATGATGCAATCCACCACTTTCACGGAGGCCGAGACCTCCAGATACATTTTGAACTGAAGTTCAGGGATGATGCAATCCTACCACATTCACGGGGGCCAAGACCTTTGGATACATTTTGAACCGAAGTTCAGGGATGATGCAATCCCACCACATTCATGGGGGCTGAGACCTCCGGATACATTTTGGATAGATGTCCTAGGATGATACAATCCCTCTTCATTCTCGAGGACTGAGGTCTCTAGATCACTTTAGGGCAAGTGCCCAGGGATGATAAAATCCCACTACAACATCACTACTCCCCCTTTCGAGGAAGGTATTTTCGAACAACACCAAGCTTGTCTCGAAAGTGTTCGAACTTTACCCGAGACAGAGGCTTCATCATTCAAACCATCATCATCTACATCTTCAGTATGTGAATACTGAACTATCACCATATGTATCTCCAGTATGTGAATACTGAAAGCATCATCATCTATATCTTCAGTATAGAAATACTAAAAGCATCATCATCTACATCTTATTTTGTATGTAGAAATACCGAATTTTTTTATGTGTTACAATCGGAACACAGGGTTCTCTTTCATCACAAATCTGGTTATCACATAGAATCATTGTAGTATCCATCTTCAAGTCAAAGAGGCCTGATATTAGCTTCCAAAGCCACATGACTTCACAACTTAGCAGAGCAATCTGCTATGTATTTTGCTTCAGCCGTGCTACGAGAAACACTGGACTGTTTCCTGCTAAACCATGAACTCATAGCAGACACCAAACAAAAGCATATACCTAATGTGCTTTTCCTGTCTGAGATACTTCCAGCCCAATCTACATCTATGTAGCCATACAATCTATACTCATGGCTACCATCATAGTATAGACCAAAGACTATAGTCCCTTTCAGATATCTCATCACATGTTTTATGGTTACTAGGTGAACCTGTCCTGGTTGAACAAGATATTGACTTAAGGTGTTCATAGCAAAAAAAATGTCTGGTCTGGAATTTGTTCAGTACATTAATGACCCAATGATCTGTCTGTAATGAGTCACATCCACTAACTCTGATGAGTCATCAGCTAACAGCTTCAGGTTGGAGTCCATGGGTATGGCCATGGATTTGCATTCCAACATATTGAATCTATTCAATATCTCTACCGCATACTTTCCTTGGTTGAGAAAGATTTCTTCTGAACTTTGTCATATTTCCAGACCTAGGAAATAGTGCATTAACCCAAGGTCTTTCATCTCAAATTCTTCTGCTAGTTTCTTCTTGCTTTCCATGATCTGTTTCTCCTTCCCTGTTAAGGATAAGTCATCCACATATAATAATAGGATAATAGGTTCATCTTCTACAACCTTGAGATAAAGGTTAGGATCAGCTTTACTCTTGGTAAAGCCCATAATTGACAGGAAACTGTCTATCCTTCCATACCAAGCTCTGGGAGCTTGCTTCATGCCATAGAGGGCCTTCTTCAACTTACATATATGAGTCCATCTGTCTTCAACTTCAAATCCTTTCGATGTAAAACTCTTCCCCAATCATACCATTAAGGAAGGATTGTCTTTACTTCATCATGGAAGCAACTACCATCATAGTTCTGAAGGAAGTGTCCCTTGCTTCCTGGAGTAAGTGTCTCTTCATAATTACTTCCCTCTTTCTTATAGAAACCTCTAGCCACAAGTCTTTCCTTACTTCTATCAGTGACATATTTTATCTTGCAAATCCATTTGTAAGATACCACATTCTTGCCTTCTGGTTTGAGTACTATATCCCAAACATCATTCTAGTATTCTTTTATCATAACATCTTCCATGAGTTCATCTTGTCAGATCATCAACATATCCTAGTCTTCTGCATTCAACTTTGAAGGTTGGAACCCAAAAGTCTTGATCCATCAGGAAGCTATCCATCATGTCGTACCATGTCGAACTCAGATATCTTCTGTAGTCACTCCCCCTGAAGTGGAGTATTATCTTCCTTCTTCATTCTGTACAGGTGGTTCTATGCTTGATATATACTGGTCAATAGAGTATGTCATGTCATAGTCTATTCTTTCTGAGGCAAATCACGAACCTTGCTTTGTACACTTGTTCTTGTATATCCATATGGAGGATACTACATACTTTCCTTTATGTCTCGAAATAATATTGTATACATCATTCCCCATGATCAACTGTTATTCTTTAATCATAGCTTCTTTCATAGCATTCTTTTCTTCATCTTGAGTTATCTCTCATACCCATGTTAGTCTTCATCCTTCGAGGTGGATCTACTGCTCTTTGAATATATTTCTTTCGTCATGGTGTCTCTAACCCTGGGAGCTTCAGATTCATGTTTATTGAATTGTCATCACTTGTTATTTGGAACAAGTCTCATCCTTCTTTTCTTGTAGGAGGTTGTACAGGACCTTTCCTACAATTCAAATGCACCAGTTGCATGGTTAGAACTATTTCATAAATCATATGCATAACGAAAAATTCTTATGCATCATGCAACTGTTTAGCCAATACAACATTCATCCATATCTCACAGAGACTTTCTAGACTAATACAATATGTCAGCAAATAGGTTTGATAACTAGCAATGGAGAGCTACTTACCCATCACATGCATATTAGTAGTATACATTCATTAATGCAAACAATCTATCATGCATAACACATCAACTGAATATAATCAAATGTAAAACAATATCATGAAATGACAATTGAATACTTATCTTTTATTTGTTTCATGGGTAGACTCCAACTTGATCATTCTGCTTTATCATCATTTCAAATCCAAATGATAATATGGATAAGAGGTTCGTCAAGAATTGAGTTCTTCATATTCCTCATCGCTTGAGGGATCTTCTTTGAATGGTGATAGCTTGATCTTAAATTTTCTCCCATATTTCTTCTTCTTCTTATGAGACAAGCTTCTTCTTCTTCCCAAAGTCAACTGAAAGTAATCACTTTCTTCTGGCACAAATTCCTCGCATGAATGAATCCCATGATCATGGGAGGCCATTCAAGGTGGCTATCACCACTTTTGCATTCTCTGCTTCTTCTTCTACTGCTTCAAGATGTTATGCATTCTGGATCTTCACATTCTTCAACTGTTTTCTCAAATCCATCTTCTGAATTATGTTCTTATCTTCAAATAGCTTGATCAAGAAATCAAACATCTTCAGTGTCTTTAGGGAAGACACTTGTGGTACAAGTTGATCCGTGATTGAATCAATAGTGATCTTATTGGCCTTGATCAAGTTCTTCTTGTGTAAGGCTTTGAGGCTCATCTCTCTCTAGAACTGGAACCTATCTACTCATGTAGGTGTCCAATTCATTTTCTTCAGAGAGATAAAATACTTTCATGATTGGAATTTTTCAACTTCACCAAGCTTATCATCAAGCTGATGTGATAGATCACTTTGAAATGAGAACCTCAAATGAAAATAGCAAAAGATTAGATCTTACAGATTTGAGGTGTCCATCCTGCTTCCGGAGCTGGCTGATATAGGGTTTGTCAGAGAAACCCTAACTTTTCAAAAGATAGATCTCTTCAAATGGAGCTGTCCAATGTACTCCGTTTCTTAAAATAGTGGAGGGAAGCTCCTAGAACAGGGAGCCCTAGTTTTCCAATTTCTTCTGCAGAAATTCCTGTTACTGTTTCTATTATATATCCTAAATTACTACTCCTCTGTGTCTAAAATTTGGCACTGAGGTAACCTCACATGTCCCTGATCCAAAACCATAGGTTTCATCAGAGTTGGTTTCACCAATTTGTATTTATGATCATTTTCCCAAGGTGACCTGTTACAGGACTGTTCAGAACAGTGAAGTTGTACGGCATTCCACGTGTCACTAGTTCATCTTCAGGGTCTGAAATTTGGACCACAGAAATTAAATTTCGTTTTCTTTCTGTAACATTTTCAGGAATTACATTTGGACCTCTGTATCCCAAGCTATAGAAATTTTCCCTAGGTGTCCTATTTAGGGATGAATTCTAGAAGAGGCTGGAACCCTAACTTGGAGGGATCATGTATCCTAGAATATAGCGAATCTGAGGCTGAATTTTGGCAACAGTGTTCATAAGGATTTTATCTTCGGTATCTGCAATTTTCAGCTCTTGAACCTTCTCCAATATTGGGATATAGTGAATATACAAAAACTTAGCAGTTTTAGTATTTAGGGTTTTTCTAGCTCCGGGTCAAACTAGGGTTTGACTTTCCCGGAGTTTCACCCAACCAAAAATCTTGATCCAGGTCTCTAAACTTCGATTTTGATGAGGAGAGAAATCCTATGCTGGGCTCACTAAAAAATTCTTCTTCTGCAAGAAGCCCTAATTTCACACACGGAAAATTGAAAATGCTCGGAATCAAATTCTGCTTCGATAGAAAGATGCGCCCTTCAATGGAGAGTCAGCCTAGCCTTCTTTTGCTGATCGATTGTGGAGAGAGAACCAAAAATTAAGAATCCCTAGATTCTGTAGCTGCACAATGTCTTCTTTTCAGGGTGGCTCTTTACCATGTTAAATTTTCATATGCTTAGCTAAGACATCAGTATTTCATTTCATTTTTCATAACAAAAGCATATAAATAGGATCACTGAAAGATAGACAAGCACAACCATACAAAAGGAACACAAAGATTTATCCTGGGAAAACCCTAAAGGGAAAAACCCAACAAAATATTCCTCAATATAGATGCCCCAAAAAGATAAAAGATAAAACCAACAAGGAGATCAAAGCTTGATCCTCCTCCTTCTCTAGCTACTCTTCTCTTCTCCACTAATGCGCTACACAAGTGAGAGTGTGTGTCACAAATGAGGAGCACCACACCTCTATTTATATACATCCGTTCACTTAATTTAACTCATCTATCATCTAGGCTCGAGTTAATCATGTAGGCTCGAGTTACACATGTAGGCTCAAGTAACCACACTGGGGTGCTAATGACCCACCTTTACAATTAGAGGGGACTGCCTCATGACTCTTATTAGTTCTTCCGATTAGGAGCATCGGGGTACAAAGTAATACAAGTGGTTCTCCCGGTAGGACCATCGGGGACCACAAAGAAATACATATAGAATATTCTTCGAAGTTAAAATATTTCAATAGGGTATTGCATCCCCTACCCCTTAAAATAACACCATCTTTGGCATTCCTCTTTTAATAACCTTTTAAGTCTGAAATAGAAATAGATATGATTCCTTCATAGCATGGTCTATTTATTATGTAGCCTATTTATGTGCAAAATGTTTCCATTGCACCTTATTTTGAGTGATATCTCAATTCGAAAGAAAATTTTATTTCTTATATATTATGCACAGGGGTTCTAGATGGAACTCTCCATGCAATTCCACATGTATCACAACTCAATTGATTACATCGTTATGGTCATTAACATAATTCTTGAATAAGGAAACATGAAAAACATTGTGGACTCCGATGTTAGATGGAATAACATGTTGATTGGCCATTGGTCCTATTCTAGATAAAACCTGAAAGGGTCCACAATATCTAGGATCAATTTTAGCATACTAACCTATATTTAGTGAGCTCCTTTTGGTTTCACTTTTAAGTACACATGTTATCCAACTTGAAACCTTCTTGTAATGTCTTAAAATTTGCATAGATTTTCTACTTGTCTTGAGTTGTTGATAGGGAAAGTGTTCCTATGAGTGGGTTTAAGGAGGTCACCAACATACTAGAGTTTTTAATCAGGCTGTCACAATTGTCACTACAACAAAACCCTATGATTAGAATCTCTTTTTGCTACCATTTTGCACATAGACCATCTTTCAATGTATTTTTCTGTATTTTTTTGGACAAGATGGCGCAATTTCATGGGTTGGCACTATTTTAGGAATTTTTTGCATCCTTTTTATAAATTTGGTGCTAATTCTAGCATAAATTGCATTGGGTTTTGCACCTTGTTTTTCCCTAGGTTTCGCACCATATTTTGCGCCAGGTTTTGCACCTAGTTTTGTGCCTAATTTGTCCATCTACTCTTGATGCGCCCCCTTTTTAATCCATTTTTTCCTCCAATTTTACGCCCATGTTTTCATCCACTTTTACATCCTATTTTTCATCCACTTCTACTTCTATTTTTGCATCCCCTCATGCACCAAGTTTTGCATCATAGTGTACATCATTTTTTAATTCTAGTTTTGCATCTAGTTTTGTTTCAACCACTTTTTCATCCATTTTTTTGTCCACTTTTGCACCCACATTTTCGCCCATTTTTTCATCCCATTTTGCGTCCATGTTTACATCTGCTTCTGCATCTAATATTGCATCCACTTTTGCATCTAATTTTGTCACATCCCAATTCACACCCATTTTTGTACCTGCTTTTACTTTGATTCTTGCATCCAATATTGCATCGAAGTTTACATCAGTTATTAGATCCCTTTATGAATCCATTTTTTCATCCACTTTTGCGTTGGGTGTTACGTCTAGTTTTGCATCTAATTTTGTTGCAAACACTTTTGCATTCAACTTTTTGTCCAATTTTGCATCCATGGTTGCATACACTTTTTCGTCTCTTTTTACATCATGTTTTTCTTCCATGATTGCATCCACTTTTTGTGCACCCCATTATTTTCCCACTTTGCACCTACTTTTGTTGCATCCATGTTTGCATCCATGTTTTTATCTGATGAATCATCAAAGTTAGTGGATGTGACTCAATACAGATAGATTATTTGGTCATTGATGTATCTGACAAATACAAGTCCAGGTATATGCTTTGTTGTGAACACCTTGAGGTAGTATCTAGTTAAACCTAGATGGGTTCACCTGATAGCTGCAAAGCATGTGATAAGGTGCATGGAAGGTATGGAAGACTTTGGACTATATTATGATAGAGATAATGACTACATATTGTGTGGATATACAAATTCAGATTAGGAAAGAAGTTTCGCAGGCATAAATGGAAACTCAATTGGATGTTACTGTCTGAGATCCGCCATGATCTCATGGTTTAGTAAGAAACAATCTAGTGTTTCTCTCAGCACGGCTGAAAAAGAGTACATAGCAACTTGCTTCGCTATTTGAGAAGCCATATGGCTTTGAAAATTGATGATAGGTCTATTTGATTTGGATTTGTATACCACAGTGATTCTATGTGACAACCAGAGTTGCAGAAAGATGACAGAGAATCATGTGTTCTGTGATAAATCAAAGCACATGGAAATCTGATATTTTACATAAGGGGTATGGTATAGGAGGGAGCTATACAACTCCAGTATGTGAGTATTGATGAGCAAGTTGTTAATGTGTTGACCAATATTTTGTAACAAGCTTAGTGTGGTTCAAAAATACGTTCCTCGCAAGGAGGAAGAGTGATGATGATATAGAATTTCCTCGCAATAAGGAATAGTGATGATGACACATACTTTCCTCACAAGGAGGAACGATGATGATATGGACCCTTCTCGGAAAGGAGAAACATGTCAAAGATATAGACTCTCTTAAAAAAGGAATAACAAGTCAAAGATATAGACTCTCTTCGAAAATGAAGAACAAGTCAAATATATGGATTCTCTTCGAAAAGGAGGAACAGGTCGAAGATATGGAATCTCCTAGGAAAGGAAGAACAAGTCGAAGATATGAACCCTCCTCGGACAATGGGGGAGCAGGTTGATGATATAGCTCCTCCTTAGAAATAGGATTGATAATGAGACTTTCATTGATGACAATGATGCTCCAATATGAAATAGGCCAAGTGCACCTGAATATGTTGATGAGGTATGACATTCACTTGTGCACGATAGTATCCTATCTTGAGGATGGTCTTGTGGTAAAATAACACTCTTCTCTTGAGAGTGGTCCTTACTAACCGAGGATGGTCTTGTAGACGTTACTCTCGCATGGAGAGTATACCTACATTCATATGTAGATGACATAGAATAACACTTGCTTGCGAGTGGTCCTATCCTTAATGCTAAGGATGCTCCACAATGAGTACTCACGAACGCTAGATCTACAATAGTAGATGTTACTCTCACATGGAGAGTGTATCATAGAATAGCACTCGCTTGCGAGTGGTCCTATCCTTAATGCTAAGGATGCTCTACAATGAGTCCTCACAAACACTAGATATGCAGTAGTAGATGTTACTCTTGCATGGAGAGTGTACCTATATTTATAAGTAGATGTCATAAAATAACACTTGCTTCAGATTGGTCCTAGATTTAGTGCTAAGGATTCTCTATGATGAGTCCTTGTGGACGTTGTAGTCTAACACTCACATGGAGTGGTCCTAGATTTAGTGTTAAGGATGATTTATGATGAGTCATTACAGACGTCTAGTCTAACACTCGCATGGAGTGGTCCTAGCTATAGTGTTGAGGATTTCCTACGATGAATCCTTACAGATTCCAGATCTACAATGATAGAGGTTACTCTTGCATGGAGAGTGTACCATAGAATTACACTCACTTGCAAGTGGTCCTAGACTTAATGTTAAGTATTCTCAACGATGAGTCCTCACGGATGCTAGATCTGCAGTAGCATATTTTATTCTTGCATGGAGAGTGTACCTACATTTATATGTAGATTCCATAGAATAACACTCTCTTGGGAGTAGTCCTAGATTTAGTGCTAAGGATGATCTATGATGAGTCCTTGCAGATGTAGTATTCTAACACTCACATGGAGTGGTCCTATTTATAGTGTTGAGGATGTCCTACGATGATTCCTTGTGAATGCCATATCTGCAGTGACAGATGTTACTCTCGCATGGAGAGTGTACCATAGAATAACACTCTCTTGCAAGTGGTCCGATATTTAGTGCTAAGGATGCTCTATGATAATTCCTTGCAGATTCCATAGAATAACACTCACTTGGGAGTGGTCCTAGATTTAGTGTTGAGGATGCTTTATGATGAGTCCTTACAGACGATGGGTCTTGCATTCACGTGTAGACGAGATATACATTCAATTGTAGACTATTCAGTAGGTCGATACTATGGACCCTCCTTGTTAATGAGGAATAGGTTGATGGAGGATTGCATCATCCTTGGACCTATGTCATAAAGTGATAGGGATTGATCATCCCACAAAGATATCATGTGCATTACAGGTAGTGTTGTGGAAAATGGTCGAGAATATCGAAGTTGATCCAGGAGGATATTGGTGGCCACCCACCTATTCCTCTTGGACCCCCACCACTGTTTCTTTTAGTTTTCCAGTTTCCTTAATTGTAGCACAATTTACTATTTTTGGCAGTTTTTGAGTCCTAAACTTCCAGAGTCGTTTTGGGGCCCTAAACGACATTTTTTTGGCATCGAATGGTCGGGAAAATATGAGTCCATTTCGGACTTGATATTTGTTATTTATGGATGTGGTCCTTAAACAGATATTTCTAACGATGTATCATGCGCATCAAATGGAGGTAGTATGCTAAATTTACGACCCCGGGAAATTGATGTACCAAGTTACCCAACGGGGCCCACATTAAGGCGTTTCACCTTTTAGGGTTGGGTTTTTGGATGTGTAGAGTTTCCATTGTTTCTCAATAATATATAGGCCTTCGAGCCTCAATGTAACAGATATTTCAGAGGCATGTAGCCGCCACATCTCTTCTCAGAGATAAGCTACCAGCACTCTAGCTAGTTTATTTCCATTCTGTATGTAAACAAGTTTCAGTTATTGATTAATGAAATGAAGTGTTATTTCCACTGCATATTTGTTTCTATGGTTATTAGTGTATTCTGTTGCGTTCCTGCATAAATCTGGATCAGTGGTATCATAGCAATTTGGTCTTTCTCAATCCTTCTTTGCATGTCCCCAACGAGGGCGGGGTATAAAGAGTTAGGGATCGATCTGGTTGAACCTTTGCAAGACTAGCCTCGCAAATCCTGACGGCCACCCATGGGGGTCGAACAGAAAGACAAGGGCACATAAGATCCTATCAAAATGTTGCTCAAGGAGACCCTTGAAAAACAAAGGAATGCAATGGTGGATAACTTTTCCTAGATCCTTCAACGACTTCCCAGTGGTAGCGCATCTGCATCTAGCAGCCACTCTGGAGGTGCAACCCCTTTTAAGGTACAAGTAAACTTCGACATTCCCATATTTGATGTTTGAATAGATGTAGATGTCGTAGATAAATGGTTGAATCTATTAGAAGGATATTTCTCGGTTCATGACTTTTTTGACCGGGAAAAGATTACTTTTTCTCTACTCAAAGCCACCCCCCATGTCAAGGACTGGTGGGAAACCTATTGTGAGAGAAAGGATGAGGATGAACCCTCTCTGTTCTCAGTCATACCCAATTGGAATTCTTTTTGAGATGCCATAAAGGGACAATATTATTCGGTGGGGAGCTATGAGGACAAGTACATCCAATGGACTACACTGCGGCAGCAAAGAGATCAAGATGTGCATGAGCTGACGAATCTGTTCCATACCATACACACCAAGTTGGGTATCAAATATTCAGAGAAACATTTGGTGCTGAAGTACTGCAGCTGTCTGCATAGATACATTCAGGAGGAAATGGAGTTCCTCGACATCTCCTTGCTTGGTACGACATATCGGTATGCTGCCAAAATTGAGAAAAAATTTAAACAGAGAAAGTGAGACTTTGGATCTGTGAATCAGAAGCAAGGGAAAGGTGCCCCCAAACCACAGAACCAAGGACACAACCAAGGCATGGAGACTCAAGAAAAATTTCCAAATCCACAAGAAAAGAGCAACACTGCAAAGCCGAAGAAGGAAGCGGGAAAGTGGTGCGAGTTCCATAAGATCCCCACTCACAACACAAGTGAGTGTCGGGCTAAGCAGTCACTAGTGGCTGAGATAAAGGCTTTTGAATCAGATGCATACTCTGACACTAAATTTGAACCCGAGAAGGGGAATGACAGAGGGAAGAAGATTATCGATGCAGATCCCAATGCCACCGTTGCCACCACGAATATCCAAAAGGAAGAACCAGATTCAGAGGAGGAGGAGCGTCTTTTCCACTCCCAGATGTGGGTAAAGGGTTCCCCGCTACAGTTCATCGTCGACAGTGGGAGCCAAAAGAACCTGATTTCAGTAGAGGTCGTGAAGTAGTTGGGTTTTCCGACCACAGCACACCTGCAGCCGTACACCATTGGGTGGCTTCACCAAGGATTATCTTTGTGTCAACTAGCAGTGCTGCCTTCCCTACAACATAAAGCCCTTCACCGATGAGGTATTATGTGATATTGCTCCTCTTGATGTCTGTGATGTATTATTAGGTCAACCATACTTATGGAAGTGACATGCTGTGTATGAGTCCCGGCCTCGCGCTGTTATTATTATGTTGGGAAATAATCTGTACAGGATACCAGAGGTACCACCCCCTACCGCTATCTCTTTGGTTACTGCAAAACAATGCAGTAAGCTCATTTCCAAAACCAGGAAGTTTGTTTTCTTGATGATCCACCCTCAGGGAAAGAATAAGATCGTGGCCACAACCTCTAGACAGGGCCCCTCCGCATGACAACAACAAATGGACAAGGTCATGGAGGAGTACCAGGACATATTCACCTCACCCACCGGGGTGCCTCTCCACTATCAGGTCAAGCACCCCATCGATCTAACCCCAGGTGCGCCGCTGCCTAATGGATCGATCTATCATCGCTCTGTTCTAGAGAATGATGAAATAAAGAGGCAAATTCAGGAGCTGCTGTAGAAGGGTCACATCCGGCCAAGTTCATCACCCTGTGGGAGCCCGATTGTGTTGGTACAGAAAAAGGATGGGACTTGGAGACTCTATATTGACTATCGGGCGCTGAACAAGATCACTGTCCAGAATAGGTACCCGATCCCATAGATTGATGACCTCCTAGACCAGCTTAAAGGGGAAAAATATTTTAGCAAGATCGACTTAAAGTCCGGGTATCACCAGGTACCAATCGAGCCAACCGATGTGTGGAAGACTGCCTTCAAAGCCAAGGAGGACCTTTTTGAATGGTTGGTCATGCTTTTCGGGCTGACGAATGCTCTTGCAACCTTCATGAGATTGATGGATCGATCCATTAGGCAGCGGCGCACCTGGGGTTAGATCGATGGGGTGCTTCACCAACTCATTTGTAGTGTACTTGGATGACATCCTGATGTTCAGCCAGACTGGGGAAGAGCACCTCCACCACATCCGACAAGTCCTCCAAACATTGTGACAGCACAAGTTGTGTGCCAATTTGGACAAGTGCACTTTTGGCATGACCTAGGTTCAATATCTGGGATACATTATTGATGACTGTGGGGTACATGTGGATCCAACCAAGATCCAAGTCATTCAGGATTGGCCAGCCCCAACTACTCTAACAGAGCTTCGTAGCTTTTTGGGCCTTGCTAATTTCTACCGTAGGTTTGTGTTTGGATTCTCTCATATCACTTGGCCCTTGAGTCAAGTCACCAAGGGAGGAGCAAAAGAAAAATTCTTTTGGTTAGAAACTTAGCAGAAGGCGTTTACAGAATTGAAACATCGCCTTTGTTGTGCCCCAGTGCTCACATTACCAGACTTGCAACAACCATTTGAGATCGAGACAGATGCCTCTGACTATGCTATTGGGGCAGTACTTACTCAACAAGGGCATCCAGTGGCATATCATAGTGAGACACTATCAGACACAGTCCACAAATATCCCACTTATGACAAAGAGATGTATTCCATTGTACAGGCTTGCCGGCAATGGAAGCATTACATTTTGGGGAAGGAAACGATCATCCACATAGACCACCGACCCCTGCAGTTCATGCAGACACAAGGGAAGTTACAGAATGATCGCCATCAGAAGTGGTCCACATATCTACAATAGTTTCATTTGAACATAAAGTACAAGAATGGAAGCACCAATAATGTTGCAGACTGCCTCAACCGACCACCAATTGTGTCGATAACGACCGTGCTCAACTCTTGTGGGAACGAGATTTCTGATTGGCCACTTCTCTACAAGAGCGATCTAGAATTCAGCCACACATACCAGACACTCTTGGAGGGAAACCAAGTTCCAAAATTTCACCTCCAGGATGTACTACTGTGTCACATGGAACACCTTTGTGTTCCTTCAAGCGAGTGTGCCAAGATGATTTGGGAAGTGCACTACAGTCGGGTCGCTGGGCATTTTGGGGTCGAGAAAATAGTGGTAGTACTGCAGAAGTATTTCTATTGGTCGAACCTTCGATAGGACGTCGAGAAGTACATTTGATCCTGCACTTCCTACGCCATTTCCAAACCATCCATCAAGAAGCAAGGCCTCTGTACTCCGTTGCCTACCCCTAGTTGACCTTGGGAATCCATCTCAATGGATTACATGTTAGGCCTTCCTTCTACTAAGCACGGAAACGACTGTGTGTTTGTGGTCGTTGATAGATTCTCAAAGATGGCCATAATGGCGGCCTGCAAGAAGAATATCACAGCAGAAGCCACTGCTAAACTCTTCTTTGAACAATTGTGGGTACACTTTGGTATCCCACAGTCTATAATCTCAGACCGGTACAACGGGTTCCTTAGTACATTCTAGTCTAGCCTATGGTCAATGCTAGACACCAAGCTCACAAATTCCACAGCTTTCCATCCCCAGATTGATGGCCAGACAGAGGTCGTCAACATGATGATCGTACACATTTTACGCATGTACAACTCAAAGCATCCACGCACATGGGATGAGAGCCTCCCCTATGTACAACACAGCTATAACCGGTCCCTCCACAGCTCAACCAACCACAGCCCCTTTTAGGTGGGCTTGGGATTCCAGCCACTATGTCCCATTGACGTAGCCATGCCATTTGCAGCTACTCAGGCTGATTCAGCTCATATCTAGTCTGAAGTTTCCAAGGCAAATAGCTTCATTGAGCGCATTCAGCAAATTCGCCAATAGGTTCATGACATATTGGACAGATCCAATGCTAAGTACAAGCAGCAACATGATCAGCATCGAGTGCAACACAACTTCTAGGTGGGCGACAAAGTGTGGCTAAATTTACAGAAGGAGCGCCTCGCTGGACCCCACCGCAAGCTTTGCCCACTCCGATATGGGCCATACACCATCACCAAGGTTGTTGGGGAGAATTCCTTCGAGCTTAGTATTTCACCATTCCTTGGTCTGCACCTAGTGTTCAATGTGGACTGCCTTCGGCCCTACTTTCCACCTCTGTTGGACACATCAGACGTGGCAGAACAACTCACACGAACAGAGTTAAACCTCGACTGCATGGAATAAGATACAACTGATCGGATTATGGACACACAGATCAAGAACACCTGCCAGCAAAAGATCTAGCTATATCGATTTATCAAAGCAAGCCAACTCCTTCACCAGGTAAAGTGGCTCACCAAGGACCAAGTTCAACAGAAGTTTCCTCATCTCATGGAGGAACTCAACGCAATGGGGACCATTGCTTTCTAAGGGGGGAGGAATGATCCTAGAGGATATTGGTGGCCACCCACCTATTCATCTTGGACCCCCACCACTGTTTCTTTCAGTTTTCCAGTTTCCTTAATTGTAGCACAATTTACTATTTTTGGCAGTTTTCGGGTCCTAAACTTTCGGAGTCGTTTTGAGGCCCTAAACGACGTTTTTTTGGCATCGAATGGTCGGGAAAATATGAGTCCGTTTCGGTCTCAATATTTGTCATTTATGGATGTGGTCCTTAAACAAATATTTCTAACGATGTATCATGTGCGTCAAACGGAGGTAGTATGCTAAAGTTACGACCCTAGGAAATTGATGTACCAAGTTACCCAACAGGGCCCACATTAAGGCGTTTCACCTCCTAGGGTTAGGTTTTTGGATGTGTAGGGTTTCCATTGTTTCTCAATAATATATAGGCCTTCGAGCCTCATTGTAACAGAGAGTTCAGAGGCATGTAGCCACCACATCTCTTCTCAGAGATAAGCTACCAGCACTCTAGCTAGTTTATTTCCATTCTGTATGTAAACAAGTTTCAGTTATTGATTAATGAAATGAAGTGTTATTTCCGCTGCATATTTGTTTCTATGGTTATTTGTGTATTCTATTACGTTCCTGCATAAATCCGGATCAGAAGTGTTGCTGCAAAGGATAGAGAAGATCAAAGTGTTTCTGCAAAGGATCGAGAAGATCGAAGTGCTACTGCAAAGGATCAAGAATATCAAAAATCTGCTGCAAAGGATCAAGAAGATCGAAGTGTTGTTGCAAAGGATCAAGAATATCAAAGTGTTGCTACAAAGGATCAAGAAGATTGAAGTGTCTCCATAAAGGACCAAGTGATCGTGTGTTGCAGAAGATAAAAACTTGGTGTTGTAGAATACAATGTTCCAGTACTGAAGACATTGAAGAGTAACTGTTCTAGTTACTGATTGTGAAAACTTCCTATGACGTATAGATGTATCACCTTGATAATGTTGCAGATGCTCTCTCTCTATCTCATTACTCCTATAGTTGATGATGATGTTTTCAGTAGAATACCGTTCTCGTTAAGGGGGAGCATTGAAATATTATAATTTCAAAGGATATTCTAAATGTACTTTACTGATGTACCCTAAGGGAGATGTATTACTCCTCCCTCAGGATGTTACTATTGTATTTGGTCATCATAGAGTCATGAGTTAAAGCCTCCAGGGAAAGTCATGTCAATAGTACCCTAATGAATATAATATAATATTGTATTGAGTCTTCCTAAGTGAAGTCGGCCCATTCAGTTAAGTGGGGTTGACTTGTTAGGTTAAAAATCAAGTGAAAAAAATAGTATAAATAGAGGAGTTGTGTTCCTCATTTGAACACACACTCACTTGTGTATAGTGCATAGGATATATATATATATATATATATATATATATATATATATATGTTGGGAGAAGTCGCACATGTTTGGGGTCGTGTCTTGTACTTTTGATACATCTTATACATATGAAGTTTTGTTGGGTTTTCTTCCCCATGATGGTTTCCTAGGATAAATATTTGTGTTCTTTTGTGTGGTTGTACTTGTCTATCTTTCAGTGGTGCTTTTGCATATGGTTATGATGTTATAATGCTAATTGTTATCAGATCTTTTATAACTATTAAAAACTTAAAAACTAAGAGGTATGTCCAATATGCAGAGTCTTTAAGATGACGAGAGAAGTTTATTTACCCATTATTGAGTTGGCTTGTTTGGGATTAGTTGAAAGAAAATTAAATAATTTTGAATTTTAATGAATCTAATGTGGTGTTTGAATAAAGTTATGGCTAAATTGGATATTCTGGAATTGTAGCATTGGAATCTCCAAAATAAAGAAATAGTCACTTGGGATCGACAATAACATTAGTTCTAAGGCTTGAGGCAAAAATTGTTAGTCTGGAAATAGGGAAGCCTCTTCACCCAAATCACTAGGGAGAGATATGTATTCGTGGCCTTACCATTATGACAGGTAGATGCATTTAAAACACATATTTGCATGTCCATATTATATTTTAAAATTCAATAAATTGAAATTGATAAAATAATGGTTATGGTATTCTTGTTCCTGTATACTCCTTGATTTTCTTTGTCACTTCTCCTTCTTCTATAATTTCAGTTTATATGTTCATCTGTACTGTTTCCTAAATGCATTGAAAGATGCTTAGAAGAAACACTAAACGTTTTTCTCAGCATCTACATGGTGGATATGTTGCAAATGCTACATTTTCCTTACTATTATAAGTTTTATTAATAATTGTATAATAAAGTGATGCATTTGTCTTCAAATGTTTACCATTTACCATTACGATGATAAGTTTATAACAATTATATTCTTACAATAACGAGGACAAAAAGATTTTACAATATAGGAAAGTTTTATGTTTCTTTTTAATTTAAAATTGAATCTTTCATACATCTCTTATTTTTGTTTTCTTATCCAAATCTTTCATATGTTTGTATCTATATTGTGTTGCAAGATAGCACTAAGCACATTATTAATAACGTCAAAGGTAGAATATAGATGCATTCTAAGTGCTATTCAATATTTGACCTTGCTTGCTATGGATTATGCTCACATATATCACATGTTATTTAACTCTACATAAAACATTGAAAACATTAGTAGAAAATTTTAAATATTCATAGTGTCTCGTGTCATAGTTTTTCATAATGTAATGATAAATGGAAACAAGTTGAATAAGAAACAAAGTCGCTTAGTACCTGTCACTTAAGAAAAGTTTGGAAAAAGTAATAATAAGCTAAGTTAGCTTAGTTTTTTTTTTCCTAATCTGTGGATTCGTTAAATCGTTGTGAAATTCGTTGGCCTGTGAGACTTTGTGATAGATTTGCAATGTAACTAGACCTCCAGATAGCCAAGCATATTGCTGGATGCACTTGGTGATTATTGGATGTGCTGTGTCGAGTCCCGATGGTGACACCTCACGATGTTGTGTGTTGGAACATGTATGTTTCGATCAGAAAACTGCTTGAATGTCAGATTAACGTTGATAAATTTTTCTAGACGATAGGCAGAAGATATGAATCAAACACCCAATGCAATGAAAATGGAATGTGTCATCCGTGGATCATATGTATGTCCGGTAAAATTTGCCACTTTGAGAATTGGTTGGAACATGCGAATGTATTTTTTTTAGTTCCTATAAATCAACACAAACTTAAAGATGTTCTGTAAAGTAATGGCTACAATAAGTGTTCTCACTTTGAGAACTTTTGCATGAGAGGATCAAATTGTGGAGCTTATTTAACATTTTAAAATATTTTCTTCTTCTTTTAAATATTTTAATTGTAAAATATAATTATGAAATATATGTTTCTTATTATCTAAATTTAATAAAAAAATAGAAAAAAGTATTTTAATTGTAAAATATAATTATAAAAACTATCTTTCTTATTATCTAAATTTAATAAAAAAATCTAACAAGGAAAAATATTTGAATAGAATTGTTTTTTGTTTTTTTTAATATCTAAATTTAGTGAAAAAATCTAAAAATCTATCTTTCTTATTATCTAAATTGAATAAAATATAATTATAAAATCTATGTTTCTTATTATCTAGATTGAATAAAAATTGAATAATAATTAGAAAAAAATATATTTTAATTATAAAATTAACTTAGGTTTGTTTAATGTGAAGAGACGAAGGTTATGTTGGAGCTGTTGAAATTTCGAATGCTTGTAAAAAGCACTAATTGTAGAAATGGAAATGAATTGGTTCTATGTTGCATATGGTATTTGTTTCAATAGCAATAGCAAGATGGATCTTGCAATAACAAGATGGAAATGTTACATCATGTCAGCCTATTCATAAAAGTAAATGCGACCCATTAAATTCAGTGGCGGAGATTAACTAACCAATGGTACGATGTACCAATATTTGGTAACAGAGTTATTTCACTATTTTTAATGGAGCTGATATTTTTAATGGAAACTGCTCGATCAAAGATAGATGAGTTTCAAACAGAAACTACTAGCTTTAAGGCAGAGAGATATGTTGTTTGTAAGAGTTGGATTTTAATGCTTTGATGACTTAGGGTCTAGTCCTGCTCAGGTTTATCTTGAAGAAATTTTTGCAATAATTGGGACAGTATGGTTTAAAACTTGGTTCTCAATCCATAAATTAGAATGTTGTTGTTTCTGAACTTTATGTAAAAATGACTGTTTCACCATAATAAAATTTTAATATTTTGTTCACTAAATTTAGATGTTAAAAAAAAACAAAAAACAATTCTATTAAAATATTTTTGCTCTAATTATTGTTAGATTTTTTTTATTAAATTTAGATAATAAGAAAGATAGTTTTTATAATTATATTTGACAATTAAAATACTTTTTTTCTATTTTTTTTATTAAATTTAGATAATAAGAAAGATAGATTTTATAATTATATTTTACAATTAAAATATTTTTTGCATTAGACTTTTTAACTAAATTTAGATATTAATAAAAGAAGGAAAAATTATTTTAAAATGTTAAACAAGTTCGACAATTTGATCCTCTCATGCAATAGTTGTCAAAGTGCCAACCACGTCATTCGAGTTGCCTCTTCCCATTCCAGTGCATAGTGTTCTCGTTTATCTCAAACATCTTTGTTTAATTTTGACTAGCTATTGGATAATTGCATAACTAACTCCCCAATCTTAGATTCTATAGTTGGTATTGCTTTGGTAGGGAAGCAACCGAAAAAGGTGGCATGGTCGATTCTGCTGAAAGACTTTTGTTAAATAGGCCAACATTTGATACCTTTCCACATGAATCGCGTAGCATGCCGGAATTCCATCCACATTTGTTTTGTAGT
>LPNX010862534.1:177937-188615 GCA_001517045.1 Pseudotsuga menziesii
AGAGTTTTGACATATTTCTACATGAAATGTGAGCAATAGCTCAAATCCGACCTTATTTTGCCCCTTATGTTTTGATTTTCAAGTTTCTACAGGTGAAGCATTCGCTACAAGCAAATCCAGATGGCCTCCTCAGTACCTTTGTTGACTCCATACAATTTTCACACATGGAAACTCAAAATGGAGCATCAGCTGAAATGCAAAGGACTCCACAGAGTCACCATGGACACTGAACCTGAGCCTGGATCCGCCATAGAAAAATCAAGATTCTTGAACAAGAAGGATGAAGCCTTCAGTTTCTTATGCCTCTCCATTTTCGATGACCTTCTCTTCCATCTTACGGATCTGAAGACACCGACAGAATATGGGAAAAATTGGAATCTCTGTATGGAAAGCATGATGACATGAGAGTTTATCAACTCGAAAATGAACTCATGTCTCTCCAACCTTCCAATTTCGAGACTCTGAATGATTTCTTTACAAAGTTCAAGAATACAATTTTTCTCTTGAAGCAATGCAAAGTGGAGAAGGAAGATGATCAGCTCATCCTAGCCATCCTCTCCAAACTCGGGGCTGATTATTCAGTTTTTGTTTCTACATTCCGTGCAGGGAAGCTCACAACCCCTAAATGGAAGATGCCTACACTCGATGCCTTCATTGAGTCCCTAACTAGTGAACATGACAAGCTTGTCTAGATGGGGATCATCCGATCTTCCCGTGATCAAGCCCTCCATGTCACGGGGCCCAAAGATGTGAAGGGTAAAGGAAAGCAGCAAAAAAATCAAAAAACTAAATTTGATGCTCCAAAACCTAGATTTGAAAATCAGCAGCATGATGAATCTTCCGGTTCAAGGAAGAACAAAGGAAAAGGGCACAATGGGAAAGAAAGAATCAGGTGTTCTTACTGCGGGAAGGGTTTTCACCATGAACATGTCTGCATGAAGAAAAATCTTGATGAAGCAACCTCTCTCCTTGAGAGGAATCACATCAATCTTCCAGAGAGCTTTCGGAGGAGAGATCACCAAGATCGAGAACCACAGCATGAGAAAGGTCATGCCCTCATGGCAAGCACTTCGAAGTCCAAATCACTGCTGATTGACAGTGGAGCTTCGAATCACATGATGGCTGAAGAAGACTCTTTTTCATCCTTGGAGACCAGCAAAGCCATTCCCATCCACTTGGGAGATGACTCCACCATCAATTCCAAAGGACAAGGTACTGTAAATCTAGAAAATGGTTTTTTTTCTAATATTTTGTATGTAACATCTCTAGCAGCAAATCTCCTTAGTGTCTATCAAATGACACATACAGGAATGTCTAAGAGGGTCTCTTTCAGCCCAAATTATGTTGAGATAACAGAAATTGCATCCGGGAAACTCATTGCAAAAGGCCATGCAAATCATCATGCAAAAGCCTATGAGTTCTCTCACTTTGTTGCGGATGAAAAGCCCACCGCTTTGCTAACTCATGGAAATGAGGTTAGTAGGCTGTGGAATGAAAGGTTTGGCCATCTTAATTTCAAATATTTGCAGCAATTACAGAAAAATTACATGGTTGAAGGTCTCCCGGTCATCAAGGCAACCACGGGAGTCTGCAAGGGTTGTGTGATTGGAAAGCACCCTAAGCACAAGTTCGATCGGGGGAAGGCAAACCGAGCTACAAGAATATTGGGGATGATACATTCTGATATCAGTGGTCCAATGCCTGTCACATCCATGAATGGATCAAGGTACCTCCTTACCTTTATTGATGATTTTTCCAGGTATACATGGGTTTTCTTTCTCAAAAAGAAATCAAAGGTATGTGAAAAATTTTCTGAATTGAAGGCCTTGATCGAAAATGCCTCTGGGCTTAAGATCAAGATATTGAGATCTGATAATGGAGGGGAGTATGTCAGTAATGAGTTGCTGCACATTTTCTCCCAAAGTGGTATTCAGGTCCAACATTCAATTCCCTACACTCCCCAGCAGAACGGAGTAGCAGAAAGGAAGAACTGGTCTCTCAAAGAGATGACCACCTGTATGTTGGGGTCAAAGAAGCTTGCTGCAAATTTGTGGGATGAAGCCATGCATACTGCAGCATACATTCAGAACAGGGTGCCACATTCATCAATGAAAGGAAAGACTCCTTTCGAAGCATACTTTGGACACAAGCCAGATGTGTCGAACCTACGGGTGTTTGGGTCCACTGCATGGGCCCAGATTCCGCTTGATAAAAGAAGGGCTTTGCAACCGCAGAGCATAGAATTTATGTTTATTGGATATCCTGATGAATCTAAAGGATTCAAGCTGCTGGATATCAAGACCAAATAGATCATCATCGAGAGAAGTGTCAAGTTCGATGAGCCTCTTCAAGAGGTGGAACTAGTGGAGGAGAAAACTGCTGAAATTCCTTCCTATTCCACTGAATATTTGGATGATGAAATTGGGGGTGATGACCCTGATTTGGATCCTCTGATTTCTGATATCAGTGTGCAGCAAACATCAGATACTGAATCAGAACCTGAAGTGCAAAATCATCTTCCTACATGGGCCTGACAGACACTCTCCCCCGCAGGAGACAACATTGGAAATCTGGATGATCCAAGGAGAACCCGGTCTGATTTCCAAAGAGCAGGTATTGCACTCTCTTGTTCTGATATTTTGCTGTCTGAAACTTTCTATTTGATGATTAGTTCAGATCCAAAATCCTACTACCATGCTCGAAAGGATTCGAGATGGCAAGTTGCCATGGATGAAGAGATGAATTCTCTTCAGAAAAACACTACTTGGGAGCTAGTTTCTCTTCCTCCGGGAAGGAAATTGGTTCAATGCAAGTGGGTGTTTTGGAAAAAGGTTGCTGCTGATGGAAGCACCTGCAAATATAAGGCAAGGCTGGTAGCAAAAGGTTTCTCTCAGGTCCAAGGAGTGGACTACCATGAGACCTTTGCACCGATTGCAAAAATGGACTCCATCCGCCTTGTTTTGGCTATTTCCGCATCCAAGCACTAGGAGGTGCATCACATGGATGTTAAGTCAGCCTTTCTGCATGGAGATCTTCATGAGGAGATATACATGAAGCAGCCTGAGGGCTACATCACTAATCCATCTTTGGTTTGCAAGCTAAAGAAGTCACTATATGGGTTAAAACAGGCCCCAAGAGAGTGGTATTCCAAGATGGATGCCTTCCTTCTCTTGCAAAATTTTCAGAGATGTAGATCATATCCAAATGTGTATTTACAGCAGCATGATGGTCATCTTATTATTATTGTTTTATATGTTTATGACTTACTGATCACAGGTAGCACAATTTCCTCCATTTCAGCCATCAAAACTGCTCTCCACAATGCCTTTGAAATGAGTGATTTGGGGCTTCTAAAACAATTTTTGGGGCTCGAAATCGAGCAAAATTCTGATGGGATTATGGTCACTCAGTCAAAATACATGTAAAACCTGTTAGTCAAGTTTAACATGGCTAAATGTAGGCCTGCACCATTCCCTTTCCTTTCAGGAATCAGCCTTGAAGAAGGAAAAATCACACCTCCCATGGACTGCACTATCTATCGACAACTGATTGGTAGCTTGTTGTACTTGACACATTCTAGGCCTGATATTTGTTATGCCGTGAATGATGTATCAAGATACATGCAGCATCCTCATGATTTTCATTGGAAGGCAGCCAAGAGGATCCTCCAGTACATTCAGGGAACCAGGACCTACGGCATTCACTATGCTGCAGACTTCGAGCTAGAGCTGGTTGGATACACAGATTCCGATTGGGCGGGTGATTCTATTGATTGGAAGTCAACTTCCGGATATGTATTCATGTTTGGTGGTGGCCCTATTTTCTGGTCAAGCAAAAAGCAGGCTGCCATAGCACTATCTTCAGCAGAGGCCGAGTATCGAGGAGCGATGAATGCTTGCATCCAAGCAGTTTGGTTGCAAGGCATTCTTTCAGAGTTTGATCTTGGTAGTACTTTGTGCACTGTTCTCTTCTGTGACAACCAGAGTGCTATTAAGATATCCATGGATCCAGTTACCAGGCAGAGGACCAAACATGTAGAAATTCACATGCACTACATCAAGGAGCTAGTGCATGACAGGACTATCATTCTGCAATACTGCCCGACTGATGAGCAGATTGCAGACATCTTCACCAAGATCTTTTCAGAAAAGAAGTTCACTTACCTCCGTTCATTGTTGGGGGTGAGTTCATCAGGGTGATCCAGACTAATTTCAGTGTTCAGCTTGAGGGGGGGTTTTTTCCCATTGGGTTTTCCCTCTTTTCCTCACTTAGTTTGTTTTGAGCATTGTTTTAGTTGCTTTATTGTACAGGGTGACCTATGGCCTTTGTTGCCAGGGCCCTAGCATTTTATGCATCTATGTTTTCTAACTCTTCCTGAGTATAGCTTAAGGGGGGGTGTTGGAGACATTTACCTTCATTCTCACTCCTTCGGTCAAATTGGCCTAGTTAAACCACTATCCTAAGTTTAATTGACATCAGTGGAGCATTAATTACCATCATCCCAGTCACTCCCACACCTACCTACAGTCAAGGAGGCTAACTGGAGCACTCCAGGGGTGATCTGTGTGACATTCATGCACCTAATTGCTAACTGGTGGTTACTTTCAGTACAACCAATCAGTTACAGTCAGTTAAGGCACCTCCATTCATTAAATATATTATTTAATGATTATTTATTATTATTTTAATGAACTGGAGTGAACAAGGCACCTTCACCAACTTCTGATGGTCAGTTCAGCTTCAGTTAACCTCATCAGGGTTTATTGGAGTCATGCAGTACTAGCACTTGATGATTGGATTGCTATGACATGTGTTTGATCTCCTTCAGTTGAGATTCAGACATTTATTGCACTCCAAATTCAGTTAGGGTTTGGTGAGTCAATTAGGGTTTTGGTCAAGTGGTTAAGTGAGTGAGATTGCATGGCAAAGAGTCAGTTAAGCTAGACTCACTCACTGAATTCGAATTGTCCCTTAGGTATTCGAATTCTTCATGGAGTTAAGCTATTGCTATGCATGGAAATTGTAATCCTTTATTGTTTATATAATATACAGAGAGGAAACCTATTTGGTATTCCAGTTATTTTCCAATTCATGAGTATTTGTTAATAATTATTTGATGATTTTGATTCCTAGTTCCTAAATCATGTGCAAGAATTAATAGAAGGACTTTGAGATTTTTTTTGTTATAAGATTTTGTTTTGGTAGTTGTGAAATTATTGTGAAATTATTATAGAAGATTTTGATGGTGAGGATTATAAATCAAATTGCATTCCTTAATTAGATAGGAGTAATGATGTTTGAATTTAATAATTTTAAAATAAATACTGAATGAATCCGGAATATACAAATCGTCTCGAGCTTGGAAGACAACTAGGAAAGGAATCCACTTCATTGGGTTGTTCCTCTCAAAGAGAACATCGATTCAAGCCACCAAAGTTAAGCAACCCACCACATCGAGTTGGTCATCCATTGAAGCTGCAAAAATTTAACGTAAGCAAAGGGAGGGTTCTCCATAATCTAGAACCCTGCAACAGGCCAAAATTTGGAGGGTTCTTCATACCAAAAAAAAGGGAGGCCTAGGCCTGATAGTAGCCAAATTATACATGTACTTGAATGCCACAAATTTAATCAAAAAGTAGCAAGATGTCAAAACCTAGGATTTTCATCTTTTTCTAACCATGATCTAATTTGTTTCACCTTTGACTAATAAAACGAAATCAAAAACTAATGTTATATAACCATTCAACTTTATTATGGTGAACTTCTTTGGAAAAACAAGATATTTTTACCACCATGGTTACATTCTTTTTGGTTGAACTTATCTCCATTGAATATGATGCTTGTTGTAACATAATCACAATGTTATCAAGGTATGGCATGATACGGTTCAATACACATAATGTTATACTAAGCATTCCATATATATATATATATAACATTGCACAGCCACGGGATATATCATATTAAATGCTATCGAAAAGAGGTGGAGTTACGTTTTGTGCATGGCCAAGGCTTGCCGCTTGGCAACAATGGATAACATATATATGTACATATATCGTTACAGATTATGATGTTTATAATATCGTTGGTTGGATGTTGAGCACTAACAAAACGAGTATCATTGCAATGTAGTCGTTGTCTATCGTCGACATGTTATAACAGCTTTGCACCGTCAAATGATTATGCGTCCAGCCCGCAGGAGGAGATGGTAATGGCACGATATATTTTGCGCACCATAAAATTGAGCAACGTCGAAGGTTGAGATAAGCCCGCACAATACGAGACATCAATGTAACATTCGGTACAACATTTCATTGATGCAAGGACTGTGTAACATTATGTGACATTTTTAATGGTTCAGTGCACAGTTTATGGTATCCTGACAGCTCGGTGGTTCCTTGTTTGTGCACCCTTCGAAGTACGGTCTTTCAACATGTTATATGAGCCCGCGCCGTGCATCGAATGAATAGCATTATGTGATGAGCCGCATATCCATTATAACATATACAGTATGTAGTATGGGCGAGATTTTGTTCATATAATGTGATGTTATAATATAGTTTGTGCAGGGATCAGGGGGGCTCGTCATATGGAGATTGAAAAGGCCGCCCAATGTATGACCAGACTTGACTTGTACCATATGTTTGTGTACAGTCGCTGTACCTTGCAAATGAAACATGGGCTGAGTTCTCAATATCGAATGGAATATCAAATAGAGAATGGTTGTGCACCGATCAGGGGCTCGTCATATGGAGATTGAAAAGGCCGTGCAATGTACGACTAGACTTGACCTGTACCATATGTTTGTGCACAGTCGCTGTACCTTGCAAATGAAACATGGGCTTAGTTCGCAATATCCAATGGAATATCAAATGGAGAGTGGTTGTGCACGGATTGGGGGACTCGTCATATAGAGATTGAAAAGGCCGCGCGCAATGTACGACCAGACTTGACGTGTACCATATGTTTGTGCACAGTCGCTGTACCTTGCAAACGAAACATGGGCTGAGTTTGCAATATCGAATGGAATATCAAATGGAGAATGGTTGTGCACCGATCGGGCGACTCGCCATATGAAGATTGGAGAGGCTGCACAATACGGCTCGACAGGAGTATTATTGTAACGTTGCACAATACACTTGACAGCACCATTAAGCATTCACTTATAATTTACAATCATTTAATTTGTTACATTGGTTAGATGACCATAGGTTAAAATAAATTTTGATTTGTGAATTGAATTGCAGTTTAGTTTAAAATCTAGAATATATTGTGTAAAAATACATTTAATTAACATTTTGGATATTGAGAAATGCAGAGAAACGAAAAAATGATAGAAATAAGGACTTGTTATGAAATTTCATATTTAAAAACTTCGATGTCCAAAAATTTGAAAGAAATTGTTCAAAACTATTTAAAAATGGGGTCAATGAATACCCCATATTAAGTAGTCAACTAAATATTGCATATTAAGTCAAGTGGACAAAAGTCGAATTTACTATTAGATTTGAAGTTTCAACATGATGATAGACAAGTTTTGTGTTGACATTGGCAACTTCAAATGATATTTGATATTTTACAATTTAATGACAAGTTAGATTGAAAGAATAACTTATGACTATAGTGTCTAGAAGTGTGCGATGACGAATTGTGTTGGACAAGTTTCAACACAACAAAGTGATTGAGTCCATTGAAAATGATATTGATCTCTAGACATGAGACTTGTGTTACTTGTTGCTATAACCTTTGATCCCACGTCAAAAAATGAGAAGTTGATCATTTATGGACATAGCTAGTAGTCAAACATTTTGGTGGTGCATTCATTTGAATCAAGCTTTCTAGCACAATCTAAGACTTCTTCTACAAATCCCGTAATAAGAGCACTAAGCTTCAAGGTGAATTCAGAATCTTCTTTGCCCAATACTAAACCACAAACCCGACCTACTTGTACCTGTGTAAGAACAGTAATCTTGGATTGTGGATCCATTTGCTTCGATACTATGGCTAAAATACAATTGGATGCAAAGCCTCTAAGTGCTAAGGATCTTTGCTCTGACAGAATAAGCTCAAACAATATAGGTATAAAGCTATAATTAGCTACGGAATATCAATGCAACTCAGATACCTTGGATTGATTAGCAGGACTTAATACTAGAAAATAATATTATAATTTTTTTTCAAAAACAAGAGAACATACTGAAAAATAATATTATATATATATTTTTTACCTTATCAATGCCTAAATAAGTATAGTTGAATTTAATATTTCCAAACCCACATTCTTAAGAAACCTCAATGCTGGTCTAAAGGTATTTACCTACGGAAATTAAACTCTTATATGATCACAATGATCTTAGTTTTCCAAATTAAATCTCCAAATCATGGGAATGAAGTCATGTGTTGTCATAACATACGATCATGTATCATTGTTATTGAGTTAAACCTAAAATATGTAAAATTTTGAAACTATTGTACACAAATGTTCAATGTAGTGGAATTTGTTATTCACAATTATTATTCTTGACTTAGTTTGTGCACGATGAATGTTGGATTGCAACATTTAGTTGAGAGCTCGCACAGTATTGTGCACGGTCGAGAGGTCTAGTCCGGTCGTTCAGCTCAGACTAGAATCTAAGCAATGTTCTACCTCCATGTTGCGGTCCAATGGTTATAAGAGTATCGGATATATCGTTATATATACCATGATATACCATTTTGTCTCGCATAACATATTATCAAAGGGGGCCGCAACGTTACATGTTTAAGAGTTATAACCTCATGTTACAAACGGTGCTCACTCATATGTAAATGTCGTTGTACATTATAAAGTTTACAATGAACGGTACAACATATATACATAATACATTGCACAGCCGAGACATATATGATACATTTGCATATCGTGCACCGTCCAATGGTTGGAAAATATACATGGTGGTAACATTTGATATTGCAAGCAATAACATGAGAGCCAATGGGTTGTGCACGAGCCTGCACAATAGTGAAACCATGCAACGAGTATCGCAGCTCTATTGCAACGATAATGTTTTGCACAGCCGTGGGATGGTATTCAGCGTTATGCACAGTGTATTGTGCACTGTTGAAGCGTTATCATCGTGACATACTATGAGAGCTTGCACTGTACGCTACATCTCCATTGTTTTGTGCAACCCTTGGATGGAACTCAGCGAAGTATTGGATCAGCCCGCGCAATGTACGATTAGTATGGGATGTGACTATTGTACGATAGGCATTGTGCACTCTCGGTGTACCTTGCAACGAGATCAGGGCTCCCGGCTGAGGTCGCAATATTGAATGGGATACACAGCGTTATGATAGCCATTACACAATATACTTTGGCGGAGCATCATGTGATAATTATTTGGCGGAGCTTTGTGTGCAGGGATAAGTGCCATTTGATGAAACCTTTTGGCAGCCTTGATACAAATGTTTGATAGTTATTGCTTGTTTTCGCAGAGTCTTGGCGGGGCACAATTGCAAGCGGAGCACCATATGTATTGTTGATGTGACATTGCGTTGCGGAGCACCATGTATTTGCATAGATTTGGCGGTTCACATGTGTATAGTGGAGCTCCATAATGTGACATTGCAATGTTAATATATGGCAGCGTTGATATAAAATATGATAATGAACATTTGGCGAAGCTCATTGTTTGGCGGAGATGTGCAATAAACAAATATGTACAGCTGTTATAACGAATACATGGCACATTATGCTTTTGGTGGAATGTATATACATGATATATGTAATAGTTTGGCCCATTTGGTAGCGTTGGATAGTGAAACGCTTTGTATGGGAATTGTAACGTTCGGGATATAGAACAGCTCGGGATATGAAACATTTTGGCCACATTTTGTAGTATGAAGCATTTACTTGTTTGTTAAATAGTTTATAGTTATGCTTGAGAGTCAAAGATGCTAAGGCTCTTCCAACAAAGTTCTATAATTAAAGGACACAATTGTTTGGTAGATATGTTTTGCCATATTTTTAATGCACTTGAAGATGAGTTGATTAGTTTGGATTATCCTCGTAATTCCGAGGAAATCACCATTGCAGGAAGGATAAAAGATGCAATTAGAGAACAGTGTGTGCCTTAGTTTCTAAAAATATTAGCGATGATGCTTTTAGACATAGTACGGAGGTATCTGACTTGGATTGATATAAGTTTGGATCAAGTTATGCCGTCAATATTGTATTTTATGCAGTGTGTGGCTGATGATGTGGATTCTATTATGCATTTATTTTTGTCAAATTATTTATCCAGAATGAAAGCCACTTCTCCACTAAATGGTAAGCAGATGGTTCACATTGGGCAGATATTGGAAGTAATTCTACTGTGCATTGTGTTCCTCTTTTCTGTTGTCTCTTTTGCTGTTCTATTACTGTTTTAATTACTGTGATTCCAGTTTAATAGTATGAAAAATAATCACATGAATGTTCATGGTGAATAAACAAACTATTTCCGCATTCACTTATAAACTTTTAATGCACTAAGTCAAGATCTTACGGATCAATATCTGCGCACGGCTCGAAGAGTCAACATTCGATGTTAGCACTTGTAAACGCATTTTTTGTGCACGGCTTGAAGCTTGACATTTGGCACATGCAACAAGTCAGGACAATCGTGCGAACGGTGCACTCTCCGCATATTTTAAC